>UESW01000100.1:0-95106 GCA_900491605.1 Calamus simplicifolius
GGCCACATTGGCTTCTATTAGAACCGTACAGCTACCCTTGATGATTGAGTTAAGGAGGTTAGATGCAGAGCTAGCTGTAGAAGAATCAGGAGCCTTGTTGGCTACTTTCAGAGTGAGACCCCAAATGCTAGAAGAAATAAGAGAAGCTCAGTTGCTAGATCTACAGTTGCTTAAAGCTAGAGATTTAATTCAGAGTGGGTCTCAGTCAGAGTTTTCTGTTAGAGGTGATGGAGTGTTATTATTCAAGGGCAGAGTTTGTGTGCCAGCTGTGGAATCAGTGAAAGATCAGATTTTAAGGGAAGCACATAGCTCAGCTTATTCAATGCATCCAGGTAGTACTAAGATGTATAGAACTATCAAGAATTACTGGTGGAATGGTATGAAAAAGGAGATAGCTGAGTATGTATCTAAGTGTTTGGTGTGTCAGCAGATTAAGGCTGAACATCAGTGTCCAGCTGGAAAGCTTCAGCCTCTGTTTGTGCCAGAGTGGAAGTGGGAGCATATAACTATGGATTTCGTTGTAGGACTCCCAAAGACCAGAAGGGGCAATGATGCTATATGGGTGATAGTTGATAGATTGACTAAGTCTGCTCATTTTCTGCCTATTAAGATTGTCTTTACCTTGGATAGATTAGCAGAATTATATGTGCATGAAATTGTGAGTAGGCATGGTGTGCCAGTATCGATAGTATCAGATAGAGATCCAAGGTTCACATCTCAATTTGGGCAGAATTACAGAAAGCTTTGGGGACTAAATTGAGGTTCAGTACAGCATTTCATCCCCAAACCGATGGTCAGTCAGAAAGAACCATCCAGACACTGGAGGATATGCTGAGAGCTTGTGTCATGGAATTTTCTGGTAGCTGGGATGATCATCTACCTTTAATAGAGTTTGCTTACAATAACAGCTACCATTCTAGCATTGATATGGCACCATATGAGGCCTTGTATGGGAGAAAATGTAGAACTCCAGTGTGTTGGGATGAGGAGGGAGAGAGAAGGCTGTTAGGCCCTGAGTTAGTGCAGCTTACAGCAGATCAAGTTAAAATTATAAGAGCTAAATTAAAGGCAGCCCAGGATAGACAGAAGAGCTATGCAGATAAAAAGCATAGAGAGGTAAAGTTTGAGGTTGGAGATAGAGTCTTTCTGAAGGTATCTCCTTGGCGAGGTATTATGAGATTTGGAAAGAAAGGCAAGTTGAGTCCCAGGTATATTGGACCCTATGAAATTCTGGAAAGAGTTGGGACACTAGCTTATAGATTGGCTTTACCTCCAGAGTTATCTCAGATTCATAATGTATTTCATGTATCAATGCTTAGGAGGTATGTGCCAGATTCCTCTCATGTGATTCAGTCTGAGACTATAGAGTTACAGGGGGATTTATCATTTGCAACAGAACCAGTGAAGATCTTGAGTAGGGAGATTAAGCAGCTCCGCAGTAAAAGAATTCCATTAGTTAAGGTGCAATGGTTAAATCATCAAAAAGAGGAGGCTACATGGGAGCGAGAGGATGAGATGAGATTTAAGTACCCCCATCTATTTGAAAATATATCTAGCTAAATTTCGAGGACGAAATTTCTTAAGAGGGGGAGAATTGTAACATCCTGAAAACCTTGTAATTTATGGCATTTTCATTTGAAATGAAAGTCAGAAAGTTTCTTGAAATATGGGTGTGTTGGCCTTTTGATAAATGTAAAGAGAAGAAATTTTGGAGTAAATAAGTATATTTCTAAATGTTAATGAGTTTGATTTAAGAAATTGAGAGACTTAAGTTTTAATGGGTTTAAATCACAAGAAAAATCAAGTTTAGTTTGAGTTTTATCCTAAAATGACGTTTTTAGTGGTTGGAGTCGACCTAATTGGAGTGGAGTCGACTCCGGCACGGTTTTAAACTTTCGGCACGCTTAGGAGTCGACCCCTAGTGCTGGAGCCGACCCTATTTTCAGGAGTCGACCCTACTTTTCTGGAGTCGACCCTATTTCTGCTGGAGCCGACTCCAAATCGGAGCCGACTCAAGACGTTTTTCTGAGTTAAATCTTGAGAAATTCATATTTAATCCGTTTCAAGTCCGAATTTGAACCGTTGGATTTCTAAAATCGAGTTCTTCAAGATGGTAAAGTCTTTTCTTAGAAATGTTACATAAAAGTATCGATTTAAGTAAAAAGATAATCTGGGCTATAAATCGATTAAAAAAATGCTATATCAGGGGCAAAATGGGAAAAGGCTCCGATGTCAATTGCAAATTTGGAAAAAAATAAGGGCAAAATATCATGGTTATAAGTGAGCCACGTGTTTTCCAAAAAGTGTGCGTTAAGAGTGTTGAGGGCAAAAGGGAGATTTGGCATGCCTTAACCCTTAAGTTTCCATGACTTGGTCCCCAAGTCATTAGAGAAAAAGGGAAACGTGGGTTCAGCCAGAGAAAAGAAAGAAAGAAAGAAGAGAGAGAAAGAGAGAAAAGAGAGGAAGAGGAAGAAGAAGAAGGAGGAAGAAAGAGAAAGGGAAAGGGAAGCTTGGGGTTTGTGCTCGACTCCAGGTAAGCTATAGCTTCCCTAGATCTTGTATGACTTTAGATTTTCTTAGATTAGTATTTTGAGGTAATAGTAGAAGTAATCTTGAGTAGAGAAAGGGTGGAAGAAAATAATGAGATATTAGAGGATAGATCATGTATGCATGCATGGTTCATGGGAAAACCTCGTGTGGAGGTAATCCTAATAGCTATCGTATCTGTATGTTGACGTAGGTCAAGAGGGTTATTCTAGGGAGCCGGAATACCAGAGTTGAGTACCAGTCGAGGAGTAACCTACTAAGGTGAGTGGGTTTCTCATCTAGCAATGAGAAGTTAATTTGAGCTAGTATAATGAGATAATACCTAGTTATGGTATGTTATGTTTAGTAGAGTATTATGTATGTTTTAAATATGAGAAATGAGAACCTAGTATATGATATTCTGATACATGAGTTTTAAGCATGAGTTTTGAGCATGAGTTTGAGCATAAAGACATAAGCATGAGTTTCGATGAGGGATTTTTAATGTATACATGGCATATTTGCATGATAAAGCTTTACAAATGATGTATGTATCATACTGAGCATCAGGCAGCTAGGGGGCTGATCACCCTTTAGACTGTACTGTAGCATGAGCATTGCACACTACTATCGAGCCGGCACCTCCTTGCGAACAGATCGTACGATGAACCCCAGAATCAGGGGTGAGTGCATGCCTAACCAGGCCAGTGGGGCTGGTTGTGAGCAGCCCGTGGGGGCATGAATCATAGCTCAGTGGAGCTGATTACTATATATAGCCCGTGGGGGCAGAGAGAAAACCCGAGGTTCCAGGGTTAAGGAACAAAGCACTTTGCCAGGTGAACCGCACGGGTAAGGGGTGCTATTTGTGCGGGGATCCTGTTGCTAGTCACGCACCCGATGAGAGTACACCTACAGAAGGGCGACTGTAGGGTGGTACCTCAGAGGCATTACACACACAGCCCAGCATCATGAGATCTAAAAGCATATGTTGTGATATAAAAAGGGCCAATGGGCCAAATAGTTATCCCGAGAGGGAGAGCTTACTTGAGATGCCAGTGGGCAAGCAGATCCTGGGATGGGAGTCTGGGTTGTAGATAAAGAATGCATATCTTCATATTGTAATGCATGGATTTTTATCTTAATGAGTTATCTTTCAGTGAAAGTTATTATAGAGTATTTCAGTACTGATATGTTATTTGAAGAATAAGCTACATTTTATTTTATCTGATATCATGTTAAAAATGTACTTTGAGTTGTACAAGCTAAATAGTTCAGCATACGATTGAAATTAAGAGGTTATGGTTCTCTATTTCTCCATAGTTAGATGGTTATCCAGTCACTGGGACTTAGGTCTCATCCCTCTATGATTTAAATGTTCTTTCAGATCAGTGAGTATTTCTGCCAGGATCACAAGATAAACAGGACAGAACCCTTAGCTGGTGAAGCTTGCTTGGATGCAAGAGTGTATAAATGCTAGCCTTGTATATTGAGAGAGTGTGGTTGATATTTGTATTTTGTATATGTGTATGTGTACAGTGAGATGTAATGATGTTTTAGACCTTTTTGGATATGAATACGAGACTTATGTTTTGGAGAAAATTATGAGCATGATGTGTGCACTTAGGATTTTAATGTCGATTGTGAATGTGATCTTGTAAACTGCCTGAGGAATGTCATGAAAAATATTATCTGAGCAGGTTGATGCTTAGTGTTGATTGAGTGATTTGTGTATATAATTGAGATGAAAATGAAAAGTTTTTAACAGGATGTGTTTTCGTGTGTCTGCCACTTATGATAATTAGTTGGGGTTCTCTAGCTCTTTATGGAGCACTACATAAAGACTAGTAAAACTCTATCCGATTACCATAAGTGTGCAGGTGTGCTGTTGGTAGCCCCAGAGAGGAGGGGGAGCTAACAACAAGTGCTGCAACAAGCCCATCAGTCCGCTGTACTCTCAATCTAACCTCCCACCTCACAAGGTCTCTCAATATGTGAGGCTGGAAGTAATCATAGCAGCTAACTCAGAAGAGGATTTTCTGCTCAAAGCATCAGCTACTACATTGGCCTTTCTAGGATGATAGTGTAGGGTCAGGTCATAGTCCTTCAGTAGCTCCAACCACCTCCTCTGCCTCAAGTTCTGCTCCTTCTGTGTGAAAATGTACTTTAGACTCTTATGATCTGTATACACATCACACGACACCCCATATAGATAATGTCGCCAAATCTTCAGGGCAAAAACCACAGCAGCCAATTCCAGATCATGAGTAGGATAATTCTGCTCATAAGGCTTCAGTTATCTGGAGGCATAGGCTATCACCTTCCCATTCTGCATCAGAACACATCCCAATCCTTTCCGAGAAGCATCAGTATATAGAGTAAATCCCTCAGATCCTGTCGAAAGAACAAGAATGGGAGCTAACACCAGGCGCTGCTTTAATTCCTGAAAACTTTTCTCACATTCCTCTGTCCAATCAAACTTTACTCGCTTTTGGGTTAAGCGAGTTAGGGGCAAAGCAATGCGAGAGAAGTCCTCCATAAATTTACGGTAGTACCCGGCTAGTCCCAAGAAACTTCTGATTTCTGCCACATTGGAAGGTCGGCTCCAGCTAATGATAGCCTCAATCTTTTTCGGGTCCACAGATATGTTGTCTTTGGATATTACATGACCCAAGAAAGATACTTGATCTAACCAAAAATCACAATTATGCAGCTTGGCATAAAGTTTCTTCTCTCGAAGAATCTGTAGCACGATCCTCAGGTGTCCTCATGCTCCTTATGACTCTTGGAATATATCAAGATGTCATCAATAAAAACCACCACGAATTGATCCAAGTATGGTTTAAAAATTCTGTTCATCAAATCCATGAATGCTGCAGGGGCATTAGTTAACCCAAACGGCATCACCAAGAACTCATAGTGTCCATATCTGGTCCTAAATGCTGTCTTAGGCACATCCCCTTCCTTGACTTTGAGTTGGTGGTACCCTGACCTAAGATCAATCCTTGAGAATATCCTGGCTCCTTGGAGTTGATCAAACAAGTCATCAATCCTCGGCAGAGGGTACTTATTCCACACTGTTACCTTATTGATTTCTCGGTAATCAATGCAGAGTCGAAGACTGCCATCCTTCTTCTTAACAAATAGAACTGGAGCACCCCAAGGAGAAACACTGGGTCTGATAAATCCCCGATCTAGGAGCTCCTGCAACTGATCCTTCAATTCCTTTAACTCAGCCGGGGCCATGTGGTAAGGGGCCTTGGATATAGGTCCAGTTCCAGGAACTAAATCAATGGAGAATTCGACTTCTCAGTCTGGGGGCAAATCAGATAATTCATCCAGAAAGACATCAGGGAATTCACGAGCTATAGGAATATCCTCCAACTTGATCTCTTCCTTCTGAAGGTCCTTGGCTACAACAAGAAATCCTTGACCACCACTCAACAGATACCTTCCAGCCTGTAGCGCCGATATGAACACTAAGGTTAGGTGTTTCTGACCACCAGTAAAACTGAATTCAGGCTGACTTATGATTTTGAAGTTGACAATCTTCCTAAAGCAGTCTATTGAAGCATGATAGGAGGCTAACCAATCCATTCCAAGGATAACATCGAAAAACTTCAGTGGAAGGACAATTAGATCAGCATTCAACCTCCTATCCTCCAAGACAATTGGGCAGGATTTGTATACTGTGTCAACCTTCATAATATCTCCATTTGGAAAAGCAATATGCAACTCTTGCTCCAGAGGAACGGGTGTCAATGATGCATTCTTATCAAGATAGGTGTCAGATATGAAAGAATGCGTGGCATCCGGGTCAATTAACGTTTGAGCATAAGCAGTGCCTACTTTAATCATTCTTGGACATAAGTGTAATTTATTTTAACATTAAAGCATTAAAGATTTAACCTAATTTTCTAATTATCTATCAATGCATTGTACTAAGAATGTAATACTAGATATGAAATTAAATGGTATACCTGTCACCACAGAATTAGAGGCGGCAACATCACTGAGTGAGGTTAAAGACCCTCCCCTGGGTTCTCGGTGGCTGCTGCTGATGCTGCTGACTCATCCCTTGACTGGAAGAGGACTGTTGATCCTTCCGAAGGGGACAGGTGGCCATCTTGTGATCAGTTTTCCCACAGAGGAAGCAGGCACCAGAAAATCTGCGACAAGGCCTTCCTGGGTGAAAGTTCCCACAGTGAATGCAACGAGTCTCCCTGTTCCGTTGTCCTGCCGGGGCATGATGTGCACCTCTTTTCCTGGCCTGAGCTGGGGGTTGGCCAGAAATAAGCCCTTTCCTCTTCCTCTGCTGCTCCCAATCCCTCTGAATAGCATTCATATCCCTTTCAATCACCAAGGCCTTATTCACCACAACACTGTAAGTGAGAAACTCAAATGCATTGACTGCTTGCCTCAGTCTGGGTCGCAGTCCCTCAGTGAATTGGTGATCTTGGCCATTTCATTGTCATAATATTTGGAGCAAATCGGCCAACCTGGTGAATTCAGCTTCATACTGGGCCACAGAAAGATTCCTTTGCTCCAATTTGATAAACTCTGATTCCATCTGTCTCTGCACACTCCTGGGGAAGTATTTGTCAAAAAAGCCTTCCGAAACTCTCCCCAAGAGATAACCTGTCCACCTCGTCGCTGCTCTTCAACTAACCACCAATCATAAGCCTCCCCTGGAGAAGATAGGTGGCAAATCTGATCCGCTCGATCTCCTGGCTACCATGGGCCGTAAAAGCCTTCTCCATGTCTCGTATCCACCGCTCAGCATCAACAGGGTTGGTGGATTCAGAGAAAGGGGCAGGGGCAAACTTTTTGAAATCTGCAAAGCTGCGGCCAACCCCTACCCAGGGTTGAGGTGGAGTAGGCTGGGTCAATGGTGCAGGGTGAGTAGATAAGGTTGGCTGAATTTGTGGAAAAGGAGGGGTAGGCTGGGGTTGCGGAATGGTAGGGGCAGGCTAAGTCTGCGGGGCAGTGCAGCAGGATGAGTTTGCGGAGCAGTAGGAGCAGACTGAGTGGACAAGGCCTGCAGAATCTGATACTGCATGTCCCGCATTGACTGTGCCATACCCGAGAGAACCTAAAGCATCTCGGTCTGAAGTCGCTGCTAATCAGTCCCAACTTGAGTGACAGGGCCAGCACCACCGATAGCTTCCTGACCTCCCTGCTGACCAGCATTACCAACCTGGGAGCCTTCATCATTTTGTTGGCTCCTAGTGCGATGAGCCATTCCTATCTCCTGATAAATTAGTTTGTTATTAAAATCATAATAAATTTTGCATTTCAGGCTTTCAAAGTATAATACCTAAAATTCCTATAAAGTTATAATTGTCTCAATATCATCTTACTATTTTGCCTAAAGTGTTATCATGTAAGTGTCTCTAAGGTCATAACCTAGGCTCTGATACCACTAAAGCTGTCACGCCCCAAACCCAAAAATTTGAGCTAGGGTGACAACCCACCACATGCCAGGCATGCAAGGCGTCTCGAATTATGACACATAAATCAATATAAGGCAATAATTATAAATATTCAATCCAAATCCATAACTTAAAACAAACCATAACTATAAGGTTTGGGCTACAAGCCCTACACACAAGCATATCCGGGGTTCCAACAACATAATAGAACTAATTTATTTAACTAGAAGCTCCATAACCCCAAGTCCTTCTTCACTCCTGAGGCTCTAAAAAATATTGTGAGATTTACATGAGCTCACACTCAATAAGTAAGCCTATTATAATGTAAAAATAGTCATATATCATTAAAATATTTTAAGATATTTTTAAATCGCATTTTCATGAAAAGCTTCAATTTAACTACATTTATCATGCTTTCAGAACATGCATATCATCAGCTCAAAATAATTTGGAAGTTTAATTACATAATAAATGACAACCAATGCAATGTAAACAAACCCACTATATTGATATAATCACTGATCTCCTATGTGTCCCACGGCCCTACAACACCCAATGGGTGTATCACTCTTAAATGTTCCCTAAGAGGAAGGGTCCTGGTACCAGCATTATGCCATATAACATAAACAATCACAACACATCCTACATATGTATGTCCTCCACATATCTTTCCCTGTGGACGTGGGTCCTGTATCATAATCAATCACAATACACCCTACAGGTGTGTGCCCTCCACATATCTTTCCCTGTGGAGGTGGGTCACGTATCACTTGGCATTTCACATCAATCCACATCGTATGAGAACCGTGGCGATACATATAAGTATATTTCAATGTCATCATTATAATTGCATGTCACACATCATGCATCAGCATACGCATAAGCTTCTCATATCACATATACAATGGTTTGTACATTCATAGCATAAAAAAATACATCTATAGTACCAGTTTATTTTGCAAAGTCAAAATAATCACATCATTCAATTTTGCATATTTACAAGCCACTACTTTGCAAAATATAGCAATTGTATATAACCATAACAAATACTCAAATGCATACACATGGTACTATTTACTAATTTCAAAATAGCCAAGTCAAATATCAAATTCCATTTTTCTTATTTCATAATTTTATAAATTAATATAACTATAATTCCAAACTTTACATATTAAATATTATAAAATTTATGATAATTGGCTTACTTACCTCAGTATGCAAATCCAAATGGTAAACTAGCTATTTGGGCATCTGGGTACCTACAACATCATTTTACATAATTAAGTCTCTAAAATCTGAATAATAAAGTGGCTCTTAAAACTCTATCCAGACTAATCCATGGGCCCAACTTTGGGCTTGAATAAATCCCATTATATTTGCCCAAATGGGAAACTAAAAATACCCCAAGAAACTAGATTTAACACAGAATCGGGCCATATATTTATTTTGCCATTCACGGCCCGATACAGGGCCCAAAATGCTGCTCAAACAGGGCTCCTGAATCGGCCTAATAGGGCACAAATCTCGGACAACCCAGCCGGCCCAAACACCTTCCTTCCCCCCCTGCTCCCTTGTTTCAACCGAAAAGGGAGTTATTTCATGCCGGCGGCCAGGGTCGCCATCGGCAAAATTCGGGGGCGGTTCGGCGCCGCCGCGATCGGCCCCCCCCTCTCTCTCTCTCTCCAATTTCCTCTCTATCTCTCTCTTTCTCTCTCACGATCCGCCATGGCTAGGAATTGTGCCGGCGGCACAGCCGGCCACCATGGCTGGCCGGACCCCCACCGGACGCACGCCCGGTGCCGATGGAGGTCGCCAACCGAAGCTCAGGCCCGGCGAGGTGCAGCACGCCACCGGGCCTGAACCGACAGCAGGAGCCGGTTCGGCTCCCACCCAGGAGAAGAGCCAATTGGCTCTCTCCTCCCTCTCTCTCTCTCCTTCGGTACCCCATCGGACACCATCTCCGGTGCCGGTGGGTCCGCCAGCCAAGGCTCAGGCCCGGCGAGGCGATGGGCATGCCATCGGGCCCGAACCAAAATCGGCACAGAGATAGCCAATTCACTGTCTCAGGCTGTCTCTCTCTCTCCCGTTTCATCTCTAACTCTCTCTCTCTTGGGACTGGAAAGGAAGTAGATGATTACCTGGAGGAGATGAGCGCCCGGTTGAAGGAGGGAGTCACCCTCCAACTCCATATAAACCCCACGCGACGCCTCAGTCCAGGGACTCAGGAAACTCATTCGTTACGCGGGAATTGGAAACCCAATCGCCACACGTAACCGCGGGAGTCCCAGGCGTCACCCGATCCAGGGATCCTACGCTAAGTCTCACGAACCAGGTAATTAAGATCCCGGGGGTTACAGGTGGCCAATCCCACGCACTTGGAATGCGGATAACCTTTGCCGGTATTATCAATAGTGAGTGTGTTCGGTTGATGAATATATGAAGAGTCTCAAATTTTGTCTTTCTATTCGGCTTAGACAATTCCATAGTTACAAAAGGCTCTCGGTAGCCCCACGATCATAAGGACACCCTCGGGCCGACCGGGAAACACCCGAGGTGATTCAAGACCTATGGTCCTGGCGGCCCTGAGTTAACTCCCAGGCCGGCCGAGAAACCCTTGAGGTAGTTCCAAAAGGCTCTCGGCAACCCCACAATCATAAGGGCACCCTGGGCCAGTCGAGAAACCTCCGAGGTGGTTCAAGACCTATGGTCCTAGCGGCCCCGAGTCAACTCCCGGGCCGACCGAGAAACCCCCAAGGCCCCACGATCATAAGAACACCTTCGGACCGGCTGAGAAACCCTCAAGACAGTTCAAGACCTATGGTCCCAATAGCCCCGAGTCAACTCCCAAGCTAGCCAAGAAACCTTCGAGGTAGTTCCAAAAGGCTCTCAGCGGCCCCGCGATCATAAGGACACCCCCGGGCCAATCGAGAAACCCCGAGATGGTTCAAGACCTATGGTCCCAACGGCCCTGAGTCAACTCTCGGGTCGGTCGAGAAACCCTCTAGGTAGTTTCAAAAGGCTCTCGGCGGCCCCGCGATCATAAGGACACCCCCAGGCCAGCCGAGAAACCCCCAAGGCGGTTCAAGACCTATGGTCCTGACGGCCCCAATTCAACTCCCGGGCTAGCCAAGAAACCCTCGAGGTAGTTCCAAAAGGCTCTTGGCGGCCCTACGATCATAAGGGCACCCCCGGGCTGACGAAAAACTCCTAAGGCGGTTCAAGACCTATGGTTCAGATGGCCTCGAGTCAACTCCCGGATCGGCCAAGAAACCCCCAAGGTAGTTTCCAAAAGGCTCTCGGCGGCCCTGTGATCATAAGGACACCCTCAGGCCAGCCGAGAAACCTCCAAGGTAGTTCTAAAAGGCTCTCGACGGCCCCAAAATCATAAGGACACACTCGGGCTAACCGAGAAACCCCCGAAGCAGTTCAAGACCTATGATCCCGGTGGCCCCGAGTCAACACCCGAGCCGATCAAGAAACCGCGAGGGTTCAAGACTTATGGTCTAGGCGGCCCCGGGTCAACTCCTGGGCCGGCCAAGAAACCCCGAGGTAGTTCCAAACGGCTCTCGATGGCCCCGTGATCATAAGGACACCCCTAGGTCAGCCAAAAAAACCTTCAAGGTAGTTCCAAAAGTCTCGGCGGCCCCACGATCATAAGAACACCCTCGGGCTGACCGAGAAACCCCCGAGGTGGTTCAAGACCTATGGTCGCGGCGGCCCTGAGTCAACACCGGGCCGATCGAAAAACCACCGAGGTAGTTCCAAAAGGCTCTCGATGGCCCCGCGATCATAAGGATACCCCGGGCCGGCCGAGAAACCCCTGAGGCTATTCAAGACCTATGGTCCTGGCGGCCCCAAGTCAACTCTCTGGCCGGCCGAGAAACCAAGGTAGTTTCAAAAGGCTTTCGACGGCCCCGATCATAAGGATACCCTCGGGCCGGCCAAGAAACCCCCGAGGTGGTTCAAGACCTATGGTTCTGGTGGCCCGAGTTAACTCTCGGGCCGGCCGAGAAACCCTCGAGGTAGTCCAAAAGGCTCTCGGTAGCCCCACGATCATAAGGATACCCCGGGCCAGCCGAGAAATCCCTAAAGAGGTTCAAGACCTATGGTTTCGGCGGCCCTGAGTCAACTCTTGGACCGGTCAAGAAACCCCGAGGTAGTTCCAAAGTTCTCGGCGGCCCTGCGATGATAAGGACACCCCAGCTGGTCAAGAAACCCTCGAGGCGGTTCAAGACCTATGGTCCCAGCAGCCCCGAGTCAACTCTCGGGCCGGCCAAAAAACCCCCAAGGTAGTTTCAAAAGGCCTTTGAAGGACCTATGACCAACATTAGCGCTCGAGGAGTACTTTAGCAAAATATCTGAGAGACGGAGGTGGACCTAAGTGTCCCTATGAAGTCTGAACATCAGGCTATCGACTCCCAAAGTATGCCAAAGAGATCAAAGGCGTACCTAGCCAAGTTTAAAAGCTAATGCCAAGACATGATCACCAAGAGACTAAAGTACTACAAAAAGCTAAGTTTCTAATACTTGAACAAAATATTTCTTTTATTAATCTCATGTTAGTATCATACAAAAAGACTGACACTGGTCGGATTACAAAAATGATGAAGAATGAAAGGAAAATAAACTCTAAGGTTCGGTGGATCCCTACCCATATTCAGCATCGCCACCCTCTGGATCCTTCTCTTCGTCCTCAGGCTGGATGTGTTCAAGGCCGCTTATTTTGAAGATCCATGAAATCTTCTCCTTACACTTCTCGAAGCCATGGGAGAAGGCGTCGATGGCCACCTCACTAAGCTCTGCGGCAAAATCCGTGCAAGGCCACGAGTGTCGTAAGTTCGTAATGACGGTGTCTTAATAGTAAAGCTGGGGTGTCGTAGCTTTGTTTTGGCCAATTTTTCCTGGGATATCGTAAAGCATATCCCACGTGAATGGGTGTCTTAGGTTTGTAACTAGAATGTCATAATATTTTAATTGGGGTGTTGTCGCTAGTTTTCGGCCGATTAAAGCCTACGATGTTGTGAGGCTTTTCTCCAGCGTCCGTTGCAAGGCCATGGGTGTCGTAAGTTCGTAACGATGGTGTTTTAATGGTAAAGCTAGGGTATCGTAGCTTTGTTTCGGCCGATTTTCTTCTGGGATATCGTAAAGTATATCCTGTGTGAACGGGTGTCTTAGATTTGTAACTAGGATGTCATAATATTTCAACTGGGGTAGTGTCGCTAATTTTTGGCCGGTTAAAGCCTGCGATGTCATGAGGCTTTTCTCCAACGTCCATTGCAAGGCCACGGATGTCGTAAGTTCATAACGATGGTGTCTTAATGGTAAAGTTAGGGTGTCGTAGCTTTGTGTTGGCTGATTTTCTCCTGGGATGTGGTAAAGCATATCCCGCGTGAACGGGTATCTTAGGTTTATAACTAGATATCGTAATATTTCAGCTGGAGTGTCATCGCTGGTTTTTGGCCGATTAAAGCCTGTGATGTCGCGAGGCTTTTCTCCAGTGTCCATTATAAAGCCACGGGTGTCGTAAGTTCGTAATGACGGTATCTTAATGGTAAAGTTGGAGTGTCGTCAAGCTTTTTTCGGCCGATTTCCTTCTGGTAAGAAAAAGAAAAGCCAGTTATCCTTTTGTAAAAAAAAACTTTTGGAGGGCAAAAATGTTCTTCGCTTTACGTACAAAAACTAGCAGGTAGAAATATGCTGAGGAAAAGAACATTTTCGTTTGCACACCAATTTCAAAATAAGGCTGAATGGCTTTTAATGGATGTCATAATCAAAACGTTACATCATATTCCAGCTCTGCAGTATCAAATACATTGAATTCACATGAATTAATAAAAAAGAACGATGCAGTTCATAAATTTATTGCACCGAAGGCATAATATACAACATGCTGGGCCACGCGATCCCTGCAGGCCCTCTGCCCACAGCCGCAAGGCCCAAGGTGACACCGTTCGAGGGGTCGTACAGGGGGGACCAAGTTCGAGTTTTTCTTTCTTCGTTCCTGGCACAAGGTCAAGAAGGGCACTGCTGCTAGCTCTAGCCAAGCCTTTCCTGGGCCATTTCTGGTGGGGTTTCCTAGGGAGAACTCAGTAGTTCCTCTGCTGGAGCTTCGGGGAGGGAGAAAGGCCGTGTCTTTCCGCGAGGCCAGTTCAAGCCTGCTGTGAGTTCTGACGATGGTATCCATGAAATCTGGATTTGGGTCTCTAAGGAAACCCAATTCTTGGATCAAATGGGTACCACGGAGAGCTCAATCTGGTATAATTAGGTATCTCAGAGCTTGAAGCGAGTGTTGAGAGATTCCAAAGAGACGACTTTATGGAAGAATTACAGAGAAACAGACGCTCAGATTCTACTGATGGGTCCACGGGACTGGGAGAAGATCAAGGCTGCAGTTTTAGATGAGTTTCACAGAATTGACCAATAAAAGACCTCAAGCTCTGAGATCCCTCCAGAATTCACCAAATCAAGTGGTAACTAAGAAATAAATACCACAAAATCTAGACAAGTTTGTGTGAATTTCGAAACTTACAGGTCATTTGAGAGGTTCACAAGGATTGATGCAAGGAACAGAGTGCGCCAATAGATAAGATTCAATGGAGGATGGAACTCAAGCCGGGTGCTATTTGTAAATACGGAGAGATGTGCGCAGAGCTCTTACCAGAAACAGAGTCGAGGAGAAGGTGAACCATTTAGGTTCGAGGATTTGGAAGTAGCCTAGTTTTTTTTTTTTTTTTTTGGTACATACGGGTGATCACACTATTCTCGTGTAAGTCAGCCTAGAACTATCAGAGTACAAAATCTACGTAAGAGCAGAGGGGCAGGGATCACCTACTGTTGTTGGCTGTGTATGTCTGGCAGATGGTGGCTACCTACTTGAATCAGACTGAGGCTAGAGTTATACTCTATGTCCTTAAGACAATTTCGTCCCGCAATGGTGCTCACGGTCAGTATGACGATTGTCTCCCAGGATACAACAGTCTCCTTTTGATGAAAGCAGCACTACAATTCACCAAAATAATCGAACCACGAATGCAACTCTCTTTTCAATGCACTATTGCTATACTATCCTTAGGAAAGTATGCAAATGCCTAAGAGAGAAGAAACAAGAATTGATTCAAATTGAACTCATTCGGAATGGCTTGGGATGAATGAAATGCTTAGGTCTAGGGTCCTATTTATAGGTTTTTAGATGCCTTTGGAAGCAACCTTATGCCTCTTGGAAGCAACCTTATGCCCCTTGGAAGCAACCTTACGAATTAAATTAATTCGAATTCTTTTGATCAAAGGATGTTTGATAAGCCCATTCACTTCGTGATTTTCAGATCATGTTATCAGATAAGCCTTTTCAGGCTGTGATCTGAGATCTGAAGATCAGATAAGCCCTTTCATAATTGTGATCTGATGATCACGTTATCAGATAAGTCTTTTCACAATTGTGATCTGATAATCACGTTATCAGATAAGTCTTTTGACATGACTTATCTACAACCGTTTGATTGAAGGACGCCTTATCATCAACGGTTCGATTGACTTATCATTTGATCGAAGGGACACCTTATCAACGGTCCTGATGGTCAACTGTTGACCGGTCAAACGTTGACTGGTCAACCTTGACCAGTTGACTGGTCAACCTTGACCAATTGACTGGTCAACCTTTCAACGGTCAAATCATCAACGGTCATGATCAATCCTGATCAGCGATCACCAATGGTTGTGATCAATCCAAGTCATCGTTTGATCTCAGCCCCTCATCTCAATCCTGATCAGTTTCTACCGTCTGATCTTCATCATCAAAAAGATTAAAGCCCCTCAAGCTCCTCGCGACGATGCGTACGTGCGAAGTGCAAAGTGCGCCTACAAAGCGCCCATTGCGCCCTTCGCACACGCGCGTGCGCGTGCGCGTGCGCGTGCGCGTGCGCGTGCGCGAGGGTGATGCTTCGCATCACCCTCAAGCTCTCCTTCTATGGTGAGCCGAAGGAACACAAGCTTAAGGAGGAGGTTTCCATATAAGTGAACCTTCCTTCCTTGTTCTTTTCGATGTGGGACTAAATGTTCCCGCAATTTCTCATTCACATACATAAGGGGTTAATGGGCTTTCAAGGCCCATTAGGGTTTTCATGACCTATTTGGCCCATTACCCAACACCTACTTCCAAGTCCAAGAACCTCCATGCTGGGCCACAGCAGCCGCAATCCAATCTACTGCAGAATTAGCCTCCCGATAGATGTGTCGGATATGGACACTGTGAAGACCCTCAGAGCAGCCTGAATATCACTGAGAATAGGGTTGAATGAGACCTGATCACAGAATCCCGATCTAAGCCACCGAATAACAGAGAGAGAATCCCCCTCAACTAACAGACATTGGGCATGAAGCTGCATAATAGCATGGGAGATGCCAGCCCATGCTGCATAAACTCAACCATGGGGACAGAAGAATCAAGAGAGCCAAAACCACCCATCGCCAACAAGGCTCCATCGGTCCTCCGAATAATAAAAGTAAATCCAGCCAATCTGCCTCGAACACTTTCATCAAAGTTGATTTTTACAAACCCTAGAGGAGGAGCTCCCAAGAGATATAAACCGTACGACGGTTCGCTGCCGAAGCAACAGAGGAGCCCCAGTGGCCAAGGTTAGAAAAATCAGAACCATTGAGAAGATAAGCACTTTCAGCCACCATAGATCTGACCTTCTGCTCAAGTCTGTGAGGGGAAATCGTCTCATTAGTAAAGATGAGCCAGTTCCGCGACAGCCAGATCTGATAAGCAGTGATAATCCAAAGGGCACTGCGCTGTCTAGTAGTCCTCCGGAGGGCATCAAGGAAAGGGGAGCACAAGGAACCAGAATCATCCACTCTGCAATCATAACTCATTCTTGTCCAAATCCCACATAAAATGGGGCATATAAAAATGGCATGATCAATAGTCTCCTCTTCCTGCCCACACAGCGGACACACCGCCTCTATATGAAGACCCCTTCTCGACAGCATAGAGCAAGAAGGAAGACAGTCCCATAATATCTTTCATATAAATAACTGAACTCTGGGATGAACAGGGAGCATCCATATCCACTTCGCATCCCGCGAATCCCGAGACTGGGGTCTAAAAATCCCAATAAGGTCCCTAGTGGGGGCCCTAGACAGACAAGATCTCCTCCATAACCTCATATCAGGTATGTGTCCCGAAGTGAGGGGAATGGAAAGGATCCTATGAGTAAGCTCTTCCCCAAATAAGCTGGTCACCACAGAGGTATTCCAAGATGAGAGATCCAGAATGATGAGATCCCACACCCTCATATGCTGCGGAACATCCATGCTAATAAAGGACGGCCAACGGGAAAGGGGGAGATCCGTGATCCAGCTGTCCTGAATGACATCAACCGAGGAGCCCTCACCAATCATCCACGATATATTGCTCCGAATGGGCGGAGCATGACGACACACCTCCTTCCAAAAGAAGGAGTGCTGTCGCATAGACTGATGCTCCATAGCCGAGGACCAGTCACCATATCTAGCTCTCATAAATCAACTCCAGAAACCGTGAGGATCAAGGAGAAACCTCGACGCATGTCTCACCATCAAAGCGTCTCTCCTCACAACCAGGGACTGAATACCAAGACCCCCTTCATTCAACGGCATACAAATCAAATCCCAAGCCTGAAGATGAATGCCGTGACAGTCTTGCGTAGAAGCCCACAGAAAGTCTTGAACCATCGCTCTATCCTTCGCAAACAAGTGATAGGGACCGCAACATTAGAGATAAGATGCATAGGAAGGGATGTAAGGACAGAGCGGATAAGAGTGATCCTAGCCATCTTGGATAAGCTGGTGACCTGCCAATCATCAATCCGATCCCGAATGTGTCTCTCAATAATAGTGAAATCAGTAATACGAGGATGCCTTCCCAAAATCGGGATACCCAAATAGGATAGCCCATCAGCCTTTGCTGAGATACCCAAAGCTTGGTGAATGGCTTCCCTAATAGACCTGGAGGTCTTTGGGCTGAAACAAATGGAGGACTTATCTAAGTTGACCTTCTGCCCCGAAGCATAGCAGTAGCACTGAATAAGAGAAGCATAGCTAACAGCATTACGAACAGAGGCCTAGCCTAGAAGAATACAGTCATCTGCAAAAAGAAGGTGTGAAACAGAGGGTCCCAAAGGACCAGCCAGAAAGGGAGTAATACAGCAATCCTGCTATGCCTAGTGAAAAGCACGTGAAAGGTCGTCCGCAGCCAAAACAACAGAAACGGGGATAACGGACATCCCTGTCTTAGACCCACATAAGAATGGAAGAAACTAGTCTGCATCCCATTAATACTCAGAGAAAAAGATGGCTTCTGGATACAGGCCATAATCCAATCAATGAACAGATCATGAAAACCAAACTCAATCAGAGTACGATGCAAAAAGCCCAGCTCAATCTGTCATAGGCACGCTCCATATCAAGTTTAACAGCCATAAGACACTGACTGGCCGAGGCTCTATGAAGATCATGCATGAACTCCTGAGCAATGATAACATTATTGGAGATACTCCGACCTCTAAGGAAAGCCCCTTGTTCAGCAGATATGAGCTGAGGGATCACCACACGCAAACGGGATACAAGAAGGCGGGCACAGACCTTGTATAGTGTAGTACACAGGCTGATCGGTCAAAATGATGAGGGGAAGAAGCATCATGGCGCTTCGGTACCAAAGTGACAAGAGTGCGATTCCAATCAGTAGGAATAGATTTTAGAAGAAAAGCACTCTGAATAGCCTAAGTGACCTCCTGACCAACAATGTCCCAATAATGATGGAAAAATAATGGCGGAAAGCCATCAGGGCCAGGCGCCTTGATAGGCCCGAGGTCCCATAAAGCCGTGCGAATCTCCTCAGCCGTGATCGGTCTAGTCAAAAGGTCATTCTGCTGATCAGAGACCTTCTTAGTAGGAGAAACCTGAACACAGGAGCCCCAGCACCCGCTAACTCGGTCCATCTAGACTGAAAAAACTGAAGTAACTGATCATGGATAACAACAGAGTCGGTCTGGAGATTGCCCTCCTCATCAACTATTCTCCAGATTCTATTAGCAGCCCGACGCTTCAAAGTGGCCTGATGGAAGAACCTGGTATTGCGGTCTCCTTTCGGATCCACTGAACCCTAGACCGCTGTCTCCAATAAATCTCCTGTTGCAGTAGGAGATAGTGGTGAAGAGCAAGCTTGGAACACAGGGAGGAAAGATCAAGAATGGATAGAGAGCCATCCCGGTCCTCTTTATCTTGGATAAAAGTAATGTCAGCTTCAACTTGCTCAATCTGTCTCGCTAAATTGCCGACCTCAAATCTATTCCATCTGGTCAATCGACGTCTAACCAGCTCCAGCCGTCTAGAGAGCCGATAAGAAGCATTACCTCTCATAGGTAAGTGCCAGACCTGGGATATAATAGCTCTAGCTGAAGGGTAGGATGTCCAGAATTGCTCAAATCTAAACTGTTGCCACTGATAAAGAGCAGGATCAGTGAAATCAAGATAGGACAGTGATCAGACGCAATCCTGGATAAGTGAGTGACAGTGGTAGAGGGAAACATCTGAGACCATTGAGCAGTAGCCATGGCTCTATCCAACCTTTCCCAAGCACAGCCGAACCCTGACGGTTATTACACCAGGTGAATTGGTTGAATCTCAGCCCAAAGAACACGCCTTTCCCTAAAATCAGTGCTGGCATAAATCCCCGAGAGGAGCCAGGGGTTAGAAGACCCTTCCGAGACAAGAAGAGCTATTGTTGATTACACTGATGAAAGGCGTTCACAGAAACCGATGAGTGCCGCCAGAAAGCAACAATCCCACTAGAAAGACCTTCGGACTCCACAGTATATGAAGACCAAGTACTAGCAGCCTGTCTCCGAAATTGGTCCAAGCTGTCTCCCGATAATCATGTTTCCGTTAAGATACATATATCAAAGTTATGAATCTGCAATAATCTACCAAAAGAGGATCGAAAAAACGGTTTTCAAGCTCCTCTAACATTCCATATAAGTATTTTCATTTACAATTGGGGGGAAGGGTGATGTTCACCCTGATCTTCCATCATAATCGACTCAGAAAGGTACCCCAAAGGCATGGTACCACCCACATTCGACTGCATAATACAATCAAACTAGGATTATCAGGCCGTTGGTCAGCTGCCTCAGATACAGCTCCCGCACCCTGAGATCCACTAACAGGGGGTCAGGACCCTTTGACTGACCCTGAATAGCCAATTTAAGGCAAGATAGAGCCGCATCGTGGGTACAATTAACATCCTTTGATGACTGGCCCAATCACAATATTGCCTAACTTATGACCCGAGGACACCTTATCAGACCTGCTACCATCCGAGATAGAACCCCGACCATGGTTAGGGCTAGCATATAGATTAGATTTCCCCTTGGATCCTTTAGAGAGGGAAACAATGCCTTTACCTTTCCGTTTATCACTTATGATAGCCGATCGCAGAGGGAGGGACTCCATAGGCCTGGCACGCTTAGAAGGGCTCGGATTGGCATCAGACCGGGCAAAGGACGAACCATCCCACTTACCCGCACCCAGGATGGCAAAAGGATTATTAGACTTCAAACTAGGGGCCACAGTAATTTGGAGATCTTGGCTTACTGTCTGAATTTCATTCCTCTCGGCCTCCTTTGGACGGTTAAAAATGGCACGGGCTCCCTCAGCCGGCACGCCAGAACTCATGCTGGAACCATCCACAGCTGACCCAAACCCCAGTTGCAAACTGGCCGAAATGAGAGCTGGAGCTGACACAGCACACTGAAAGGGGACTTGCTAGCCTTAGAAGATCTCCGTCGACTCACCTTAGCAGGAATCGACCAGCCCTCAGGCAACGAATTCGGCTTCAGAGAACCAGAAGAGGGTGGATCAGAAGAAACTTGGGAGGATCCAGGATGCCTCAACGAAGACCTCTGCTCCGAATCCGGCGGACGACGACGGCGTGAAGCCGTCTTCCAAGGCCCAAAGCAAGGCCCATTCGAAGACCGCTCAGCCGCCGGAGAAGGAGAAGACAGAGTGCAGGGGCCATGAGGTGGATTGAACCATAGTTCGGCAAATACCTTCCAGATTTTCAAATTGGAACTGCTGCCAAAAGGGGGCTCCGAATCCCTGAATTCGGACACCCGGCCGGAGAGGACGCCGGAGATCCACACGAACGCAGGCTCTGGCGAATCCCCCCTGGAAAGCAGCCGAGTTGCAGAGTCCGCGAAGGCAAACTCACCCGTCGGTACCAAAATCTCTCTCAACACCTCTTCATTCCAAAATTCAACTGGGAGAGAGGGAAGGCGCACCCATAGGAGGGCAGAGGCCACTGCATCAAGAGTCGGAACAAACTCTGGCCGCCACGCTTCAATGGCAACCGACTGTCCGTTAATCACCCATGGTCGGCCGATCACCAAATCCTTCGCAGCATGGTCCTCAAAACGAAAGATGTGGCAACAATGAGCTAAGCTTAACGGCTGAATGACCCTAGGAACACCCGCTCGCCAGAATTCCCTAAGGAATGCATCGGCGAACCCATCTTTGGAAGGTGCGGGCCAGGATAGCCTGCTCCTTCCAGCAGAAGCTGGACTGCTCCAGCGTTACAGTAGAAATATGGACCATCTTTGGAAACCGGCCTTCCAGATCAGCCACCTCAGCCGGCGATGGGACGATGACACCCAAACAAAGCCAGACACCGGGCCTTTGCTCCCCGCCTTTGGGGCAACAGACTCCCCAATCGAAGCCATTGGAGAAGAGGAACACCAGAAGATGACCCGCTGATGGAAGGGCCGCCTGAAATAGCCCGACACACCATAAATCAAGCAGACGATGGTCGGAAGCACCAATCTTAAAGCACTCAAACCAAGCAACGTCAGAGCCCTTATGGCACAAACTTAAAGCACTCGTTGGGAAACCTTCTTTCTTTATGGAAGTAGCCTAGTTGAGGTTGGGAGCATGTTCATAAAATGAAATCCCAAACAGTTTATAGACCATGGAGGTTCATTCTTTAGTCTCCCATGCATATAACTACTGAAGAGAGTCCCTCTCAATATAATTACTTGAGGTGTTTCACAAAATTTTTTTGAAAAAAAAAAATTAGAGCAAAAATCTTGAGGATAACATTACTTCAAAGACTCGAGTCTCTGGACTCTTCATTTGTGAGTGGAGGGGTATGGTCTTTGAGATGGCACTCGTCCATGTATTTATTTCAGAATAATTGGAGCGTCTCGGGCTTGGTGCGTGCTAAGGACAAAGTTCTTATTGCTCGGATAAAAATGGATGGTTGTTAAATTTTGTAAAGTCGTTTTAGTAGTAAAACGTATCTCACCCGCATTATTGTTTGTGATGAAATATTGAAATATCACATTACATAGGAAAGAGGGACCACCAATTCTATATCATCTCAATCCAGGAACAAATAGATTCTATCCTTATACGTATATATACATATATTCATACATGTATACATAATTGTAGGTGTGATGAATGTATGTATATATGTGCACATTATGTATGCAAAGGTTTGTAGGATGAGTTATATAGCAGAGGCAGCATTACAATGTCTCTCTCAAATGCTGTCTCTCATACATCAATCAAAAGGCTATCAACAGGTTGGCACTTTACCAAAATTTTGTAGGCAATACTATTGTGTGGCTGATCCAACATCGTTAGGGTTAACGGAGAAAGTAACTGACGGAGCCCCGTCTCGGTCTCCAAGGCCCTCTCGGCCTCGAGGTCCTTCGGGATCGGCTTCGAACCCAGCGTTCCCTCGGTCTTGGCCTCGGACCCGGCATCCCCTCCGCCTCGGCCTCGGACCCGGCGTCCCTCGGCCTCGATCTCGGACTAGCCGCCCCTTGGCATTGGCCTCGGACCCGACGTCCCCTCGGTCCCAGCCTCGGACCCAGCATCCCCTCGACCTCGGACCTGGCGTTCCCTCGGCCTCGGCCTCGGACCTCATGTCCCGCCATCTCAAGCCGCCTGAGACGACTAGGCCCACCTGCCACATGTAGCGCCGCATCTGACAGATGGCTAACGGGTTAAGACACCTCTGACATGCTCAGTGTCGGTTGTGACCTGTCACTGTCAGCCTTGCCATCCGTCCGCTACTGGACAAAGGCACCTTGAAATCAATCACTTTCTGGAAGCGAAAAAAGGGACCCTCGTACAGGTATAAAAGCCCATACTCACAATGAGGAGGGGATCCGAATTCAAGTTCTCTAACTATCTTTTCTGATATTTCTTTTCCTTAACTGTTCCCAAGTTGCTTACTTGAGCATCGGAGGGTTCCCACCGGTGCATCCGGTCCCTGAAGACTTTCTTGCAGGAGCTCTTCGAGAAGAAGGATCTCTGTTTCTTGATGTTGAAGAAAGACGTCTTGGCATCAACACTACTTTTATTGTAGAATTTTATAGGGCTCCTATAAAAACCTTCAGCCATGGGTGATCTTTTGTTTGAAGGACCAAAGACGATGTGAAGCAAGAACTTCAGGTTTTCATATTACCTTTGCCATCGTAATGGCTTGAATGCAGGATTATGTACCAATATATTTTTTCCTGATAAGATCCGTTAGAATAGTGCGTCTTGAGCTGTTTTAGTAGTTTATTTATTTCAAAAAAAGATTCAACCAGTCACTCCAGCATTGATAATGGCAATAGAGTATGATGAAGCTAGAAATTATAATTCTTATTGCTGTTTCAATCAAAAAAAATAATCTTTGTTTTCATTCGTTTCTGCAGATAAAGATTTTTTTTATCCCTACTCTAATTTATGAAGAATGATAAATTTCTATCACTACTTTATTATCGTCCTATCTCATCTCATGCCTCTCTTAACAATATATATAAATTTTTAGTAAAACATATAAAAATAATTTTATAAATATGAAAATATTAGTATTATAGTGCTTGGAATGGAGTATACTTCTTTCCATCCTTAAAAAATAACACAGCTCCGTCCTTGTATATGAGAGACAGGAAACCTTGCCCAAACTAGGGAGGGCAAGTCGGGTCGGTGGATCGGATTATAACTAGTCTCGGCAAACTTGTTGCCGATACAATGCGATAACTTGGCCACGTGCAACACTTGTGATTTTTTGCCACGGGATCGCCATATATATGATATATATCGAGCGCTCTACTCCTTGCGTCGTTGACATCTGAAGGCCACCATGCTCTCATCCAGATCCCACCTTATCCTCTTATGCCACTATCCTTGTCTTCCTTCCCTCCACCCGCCCCAGAAGCCATTCCACAGAACCCACTGCACCCTCAAGCCTAAAACTCTAAACCCTGGGACGGTTCTCAGCCTAAGGCCTCCGTCCTCCCCGTTTGGAAGGAGGGGTCTCCTCCAAATCCGTCGAGATTCCACCCAAGGGAAGAATTTTGGAGGCGCATTTCAGGACGAGAAAGGATTTGAGATCGAGAGGAGACAAGATGGTGGTGGGAGTGGGAACGATTGGACTACCTCGGTCCTGCTCTTTGGTTTGTGGGCCGGACTGATGTACTACGTGTTCCAGCTCTCGCCGAACCAGACTCCGGTATTCTTTCTTGTTCGCAGGATGATTTGGTTCTTTACACTTCAGTTAACTTTTCTTAAATTAGGTTAAATTCTGGAGATTGTTCGATATAAGAATGCCGGTGTGGTGCTTTATGGACATCAGACGGCGTGATGCTTGAATTTTGGATGTGTACTTTAGAAAGGGTAATGCTTGTGAGATCTACCCTCAAGACACCTATAAATTTTGGATGACAAAATTTTGACTTGTTAATGGCTAACTTTGAAATTACTACTTGTTGTTTACTTTTTGACTTGCCATTGTTCCATGCATACTTAAATTTGCGGGGTTTGATTTGGTGAGGGGGAGAAAAGAATTTATGAACATATATTATGAATATCTTTTCTTGACTTGATTCAAAATTATACTGTTAATGGATTTTTTTTTTTTTTTGATACGATTAATGGAGTTCTAAAATATGAGATACATATTTTTCTCGGTGCTTTCACTATTGATAAACATTCGGTATAAAGGCTCACATAATATTTGTGGTGTCAGACGTTGAAAAATATTGCCTACTGCCTAGATGAGTGCAGGGCCGTTCCTTTACTATCATCTTAGATTATGTCTTGCACTTGTAGATGTGCTATTATTACCTTCTTTCTTAACAATAAACTTGTTTAAATATTTCAGGCTAGCGATGCATATTATCTACAAAAATTGCTGAATCTTAAAGGTGATGATGGCTTCCAAATGAATGAAGTGCTTGTGGCTCTATGGTACATCATGGGACTGTGGCCTTTGGTATATAGTATGCTGTTAGTTCCTACTGGTAGAAGGTGATTACTGAAGAGCAAACTCTGTCTAAGCAAATTAGTTCTTTATTTTCTTCCTAGCTACAAAATGCAGTAATGACAGCTTATTCATCCTTTATTCCTATTGGATTTATTTTTAAGAGATGGTCTGGATGATTCTAGACTCTTGTTTTAGATCTGTTGTCTTATGTTTAACATGAATAGCAAAATTACTAGGCATATATTTCGTCTTCTCTTTGCAACAACTTTACATGATTGCTTTACCTTAATTTGAATCAAGTCTTATTTTTTTTCCTTTATGTGATCCCACAATTTATTAAATAGACTTGACCGTTACTACATGGCATCACTATTTGAAAGCCCTGATTTTAAAATCAGATGTCAATGAATCAAAGAAGCATTTTTAAGTGTAGGATGCAATAGCAATTTCCAGATGACAACATTTTATTGAAACTGGAACTTTTTACCATCCACTAACAATTCAAAAGATAGTTACAACTATGGGCATTGCACCTTATCTTCAATGGAAACTCGAATGTTTATTTCTGAGCAAGGTCTTGGTCGTGTCACACAAAACCAAATGAAATATAAATGAGAAAACAAATTTGCATTCACTTATCAGGATATTCTTTATGTTTCTTATTTGTATATTGCTAATTGACTTTGAAATGATCAGGACTTTTGGCACAGAAATGAAATATTGACCATGTAAAAACATATTAAACATAAAGACCCTTTTTCTTGTTTCGAAATGATAAAGGATCTTATATCTTCCTAGTTCGGCAGACTATTGATGGTTTGCTAAGCCAAAAAAAAAAAACACTTAGCCCAGAATCATGAATAATAATGTCAAAAAAACATAATCTATCATATTATAGACTTATGAGAGAAAATCAATTACGGTGCTTTGGACATATACAACGAAGACCTTTAGATGCTCCGGTTAGAAAAAGTGATCTTTTAATAATCCATGGTAAAGATAGAAGTAGAGGTAGACCTAATCTAACATGGACAGAATAA
Organism: Calamus simplicifolius; assembly: GCA_900491605.1. NCBI lineage: Eukaryota > Viridiplantae > Streptophyta > Magnoliopsida > Arecales > Arecaceae > Calamus > Calamus simplicifolius. The sequence goes on from UESW01000100.1 coordinate 26,292, forward strand.
TTAAAAAAGATATAACTATTTGTAATTTAAATGTCGATTTAGTCCTGAATAGAGCAGAGAGTGAAGGAAGTAGATTCATGTAGCTGACCCCATATAGTTGAAAAAAGGCTTAGATAAGTTGAGTTGAGTTTATCATATTACAGACTTGTAAAGTCTAAGTCTGGACTAAATCTGAGAAAATCTATATAAAAAAATTTCAGTCCTTTGCATGCCTATTAGAACTATCTGAAGACTGCCAACCTGCTCAAGACAAAAAGTCATCACTGTGATCTGTGTCACTACTTGACAAAGTCTGGTTGTTCCTTTGCTCAGATGTTGTCTCATCTAGAACGGAGAGATATAGAAGTAGGCATGAAATAAAGCAAAAGGCCAAGCATAATACAATAAAGATTTTATGTAGCGGAAAGAGATAAATGAAGGTTATGTAGTGACAGGAAATTATAGGATGGTGAGTGGTTGCAGGAAGATATACCTATAGAGAGATTTTATGAGAATAAGAGGAAGTCTAAAATGTAGTATTTTAAGGGGAGGCTGTATTTTTATTTTGGTGAGGAGCTGAAAAACACAGTGAGGGAAACTGTAGAGTAATATATATTAATAATATAGAGTTCCACAGAAGAAATCTTTGAAGATAACAAATATATATTTTAAATTCATTGTTGTTAAACAAAGAAGTTGCTGCTAAAATATACTAAGGTAACTAGATAGTACCTTCCCCATTAGCAGATTTCTCAAAAGAAGCAGTTTTAAGTGATGGTTATTTTTTAATTAAGTTAAAGAAGAAAAAGATTTAGAAATAAGGTTACCATTTTCTAATTTATACTTCCAATGAGCTTTTGTGCACTCAATATATTTTATAGACACACATGGAGTTACCTTCTGATACTCAAGCTATGGTGAAAATTAGAATTACCAAGATACATCTTTAAAGTGGCTTGGCGTTGTTATTGCGATTCTTCTCTTTTACAAGTGCTAAATTATATAACAGATTAGCTATTAAGGGTTCATTAAGATACAGTGCAAACCCCAACTAAGTTCAAAGAATTTAGGCTCGGAGTATCCATCTTTATTCAGTTTTGCACATTGTTATTGTTGAATCACTAGTTGAACCAGTGAAAATCGTGCACCTTAATCTTCAGATTCCTTAACTTTCCTCCATATTAAATAAATTTGATATGTTCAAACTGGTAATGCAGTTCGAGAAGCAAGGTGCCTGTCTGGCCATTCCTGGTGCTTTCATTTTTTGGTGGTGCATATGCCCTTATTCCATACTTTGTTCTCTGGAAGCCACCTCCACCAGCTGTTGAAGAAGATGAAATCAGTAGATGGCCTTTAAATTTTCTGGATTCAAAGATAACTGCTGGGGTAAGAAACTCAGATGCACACGAGTTCATATTTGCTTACTGAAGTTATGCAAATTGTTCTGTAAATAAGAGACATTGTAACTTTTTAAAGTCAATTACGTGCATACCTCATTCCTCATCGATTTAGATCATCATCGCATTGCAATTTGAAAACGTTTATGTCACAATGAAACCCCAGGTGTCATTCAATATAAGTTCTGGAAAGCGTTGCCTGAAAGTTTTTGCTATTTCGAAGTAGAATTTTGGTTGGTGAAGTTCCCTCTTTCTGCTGACTGGTAAATAACTCCATTGCAAACCAGATTTTGCTTGTTGCAGGCTTGGGCCTAACTATGTATGCTGGTTTAGCTAACGTTGACGCGTGGAAGGAATTCTATCGGTACTTCAGAGAAAGCAAGTTTGTAAGTGCCATGACATCTACCAGAAATTTCAATTAGGCACACATGTGAAATCTCAAATTTTATTTTCTTCAAATTGGTCCACCAGCATTTTAACCTGGTCAAGTTAGTGTCAGTTTTTTAACTAGTTAGCAGCTCCTGTTCAACAGAACTGCATCAAATCCTTTACAAAACCTGTTTCATGTTTTGAAGTCTTCTCTGTGAAGTCGACATCACATTTGATTAACCTTATGTAAAAACTTTTACTCTGGCATTTACCAGTACCGTTTTTCTTCATTGCAGATCCATATTACATGCATCGATTTTTTGCTATGCTCAGCCTTCGCTCCTTTTGGGTGTACAATGATATGACTGCAAGGAGATGGTAAACTGAAATCTCTGCGCCCATGCCTGTTCTCATAATATGCTCACAAACCTAAATATTTTAAAATAAAAGAAGAATCGCTTTCTCGTTATGGAACTCACTTGTCCCCCTTGTAGCAGGGCCAATCAAGGTTCTTGGCTTCTACCAGTGTCACTGATTCCATTTGTGGGGCCATCCTTGTATCTTCTTTTGCGGCGACCTCTTTCAGCGCTCCCTATGAGCACCCCCTCAATCATAAGTGAGAAAGAGTGAGTTGGATTCAATTTCCGTTATCGTTTTCCATGGGAAAAAACCTGCTGCCTGTTAAGTAATAAGCGAACCAGGTATGCTCATAATTGAAGGCTGGAAGAGAAGGTAATCATCGTGCTAACAAAATTGCCATCATACCATCCCATCTCAACTTCTGCTTCAAAAACAGTGTTATTGATGTAAATTTGTTGACGAAACTATAATATTTTTCATGAGTTGTTTTATACACAAACAAAGATTCGAATAATGGCTTGTTGGTACATTACTTCTGGAATGCTTGTGGTCTATTTTTCAATTACTAAGCACAACAATATAAAATATATTACAACTGCATGAATTTTATGCTTGCCTTCTATTTTAGAATAACAAACTCTGGTTTATTATAAAATGAAGTGTGCATCATTTTTCATTCAAGGCAGAATCATAGGGCATGATTTGAAAGCTGTGAAGTTTGGGTTAAATAAAAAGCACATGTGTCATTGGATGATTGTGTATTTTTTTTTATTTTTTTCTTTAAGGATGATGTATGAACATTATTACAATAATAGTAATAAAGTCTTAATCATAAACTAGTTACAGTTGACTATATAATTTTTTTTTTTAATATGTTTAATTTTGAGTCATATTTTTATTAAAATGCAAAGATTTTAATTTTTTTATTATTTTTATATGTAATTTTTGATTTTAGTGTCGCAGTTTCAACCCAAGATCTTAAGTCACGAGCTAATAAGGTATGGCTTCATAAATATACAAGTCATCAAGACATCATCCAAGAACTGAGCAATGGAAATAAAACTTAATCTAATTTTTATTATCTCCAAAATAAAATTTGTTTATTAATTTAAAATATATTATTGATAATAGTTATAATCCAATCAGATCGATTCTAGATCATGGCATAGATTTCTTTTATTTAATTAACATTCTCTCACCAGTGTCTTGGTGAATCCACTACTCTTGACCCAAAAGGGAAAAAATAATAAAATCATGAGTTCAATAGCCGATAAGTAATACTCAACTCATCTAGCCTTTTTCTAATTATATGAAATTGGTTACATGAATTTTTTTTTCTTCACTCTACTTTATTCAAGACTAAGTCGATACTTAAATTATAAATAGTTATATCTCTTAATTATTTTTGTTCATGTTAGTTTAGGTCTATCTCTATCGTTACTAACTCGGTAAGTAATTATCATCCTAATTAGATAACTAATATAGTAAAGCAGTAATAAAAATGTTATGCATATAATAATGCTATTATGTGAAAGGAAGAAAAGATTCATAGTTTTTCAAATATTCAATTCATTCATAATAATAAATCAAATCCATCACAAATCGATAAAAAAATGTTATGTATATAACAATGCTATTATATCTAATATGAAAGGAAGAAAAGACTCATAATTTTTTTGAATATTTAATTTATTTATAATATAAATTAAATTCATTATAAATCATCTCAACCAACTTGATGATGTTGAAAGTCTCAAAATCGATCAGTGTACAATTTTCACTGATAAGGTGCTTGATGCAGGGTAAAATTATAATTACATCAACATTCATGTATATGGTGAAAAGGCTAAAGCCACTTTCGGTTCCTGACTCGTTAACTATCACATTTGAAAAAAGACAAACCATCATATGATATGCCTGATGAAGCTGCATGTGAGTTAATGGTGGAAGTTGAGGCGGCCCCAGCCTCTAAGGCAGCTTCATCTCTGGAAGCGGCCCCAGCCTCTAAGGCGGCCTCGTCTTCGGACTCGGTCTCAGACTCCAAAGTTGGCTCTAGTCGGCCTCAGCACCAAAGTGGCCCCAATCGGCCTCAGCACCGACTCGGCTCCAGTCGGCCTCACACCAAAGTTGGCATTAGCACTGACTCAGTCCTCAGAGTCGGCCCTAGCATCGACTCTAAAGTCGGCCTCGGTTTCCAGAGTCGGCCTCAGCACGATTCAGCCCCAGCCGGCCCTAGCACCGACTCCAAAGTCAGCGCAGGGAGCCAAGCATAACCCTCTGACCGTAATCAATGAAAATTCAAATCCTTGATTACTTGGTGGGATTCCAATCACATCGGTTCACGACATCCTCTAAAAAGAAATGAAGCCAAATATGGCCTCATGCCCATGAATAGCCAAATCTTGAAGCACCAATCAGCTCCCTTGGTCGTTGATCCTCATAACTAACAGGTTTCGAATCATACCGGTCCCGTAACTAACTAGATTTGAATCAGGTTTGAATCATACCGGTTTTCAACTTTCCAAGACACATCGAGCAGTTGAGTAACAATTCGCTATCATCCTAGCAGTCTATAAATACTTTATCCTAAGACTTCTTCAGGTATGCTCACATGCTCAATCTTAACTCAAGAAAGCTCAAACCAAGTTCACAGCTCTCGAAAGGCCATCCTTGAGAGACTCTTCTATAGAAGCCTTCTCATCATATCTGTTAGCTGAGAATTGCCACTGACTTAGGCATTGGAGGGTCTTCCACAGGGGCCACCCCCAACACTTCATGTGCGAGGACTGTCTTGCAGGTTTGTCCGGATGGAGATCAAGATCACCGCTCAGATCCAAACGTGGACTGCACCCAAGCTGGAGAACGGAATTCCGCAGCAACAGATTAGCACTAGAGAAAGGGCCTCAAGTCCCGTTAAACTTGAAATCAAGGAGATAAGGTTCTTAAATCAAGAACAGTCCCTCAATGGCCAATCGAAGGAGAGCAACTTTAGATGCTCCGGATCAGGCCATCTCTCAAAGGCTTGATCCCGCAAATAATGTGGCACCCGCAACCACCGCCGATCGAGGTTTGTTGGCCCAGATGGCAACCTAAGAGGGGGGGTGAATTGGGTTCTTTAAAAATTTAAATTCTGTTTCGAATTAAATAGAATGATGCCAAAGTATGCAAGTGAATGGAGTTAATCGAAGCTGAGCGCAGGCAGTTAAAGAAGAGAGAGACAGAGAAATCAAGACACTACAAACACGCAGATTTTATAGTGGTTCGGTGTAACCAACACCTACGTCCACTCCCAAGTAGCACTTGGGTCCACACTATAATCTCCTTGATTACAGCCGAGTTGTTTTGCAAGCTCACAACTCAAAACTTGTTGTTTCACCGGGATCACAACGAACCTAGCTGGTTTTTCGGGCTCACCAGCACACAACCCAAAACACAAGCTGTCCTTAGCTTATCCCGAGGTATAGTACCTCCACTAATTCAATCCCTTGATTGAACTAGCAAATAATAATAAAAATAAGTTTTACAACATAAGATAGCTCCTTAAATGAGCAAATATTCAATTTAAATAGACAAGTTAGAAAAGCCTGATTGAAGCTCGTTGAATGTGTGTTTTCTTCTTTTCCTCTTTTCTCTTGAAGGATTGAATCAGGCCTCAGCTCAGATTCTTCACAGCAAGCTCGGATGAGAATATGAGGATTTGGGGATTTTTGCTCTCTTTCTTCTTGGGGTGGAAATCTCCTTGATTTTCTCTTGAAAGTTTTGGATCTCTCCTTTGGACTCTTTGAGATTGATGGATTTGCTCTTTGAGTTTTTCCTCTGTGTTTTCTTCCTTGAGATCTTTCGGATTTTTTAGTTGTCTCTTCTTCTTTCTTTTTCTTCTTTTTCCTTTTTATAGATCTCTTAATCCAGGTTTAGGTGGGAAAACTAGCCGTTGGAGATGTTTGGATTCTTCTACACACAAAGAAAATAGTCGTTAGAGGTTAGGTGAGAAGAAATCTTACCGTTGGAGTCCGTTCTGATAGATAAAAAGTCCGTTCCTGACAGGTTGGAGTCGCTCCAACTTTTCAGGTGTCGCTCCATGACGGGTATCCAAAAATAGAAAGTAAAAGTTTTTGAGGAGTCGGCTCCGAAAAAGTTGAGTGTCGGCTCGCCGCTTTCGGGTGTCGACTCCGAATCCATAAGGTGTCGGCTCCAGAAATGCTCAAAATAACACACTCTCTGATCTCAGGTTAGAGTCGGCTCCAGAGACTATAAGTGTCGGCTCCCGAAATCTAGGTGTCGGCTCCAAAAACTTGGTGTTGACTCCGGAACTGAAACAGAATACGCTTTTCGGTGTCTCAGGTTGGAGTCGGCTCCGAAACTGGTATCGACTCCAGACCGTGCCAAAAATCAGGAAAACATCTGATCTGCCATGGGGTCGGCTCCAGACCATCTATGTGTCAACTCCCGACTGGAATTTGGAGAACTGTTCTGATACGCCCATGTGTCGACTCCTGACTTATAGGTGTCGACTCCAAGGTCTGAACTTTTGAAAATTATAATTTGAAACTCATCTTAAAATCAATTTTGAGTGATATTTGAATTGTTAAACTTTCTTAATACCTGAAACACTCCATAAATTTGTCAGAAACAATGTGAATATACTCATGGCTTTTGTTAATCATCAAAATCAATAATTGGGTCAACAATCTCCCCCTTTTTGATGATGACAAAAACATTGAGTATATGCATGATTAATTAAAGAGTTTACGATAGGAATAAGTTATCATAGTTAAGCTCCCCCTGAATGAGGTAGCTCTCCCTATGAAACTCAAAATGAAAATTTTCTCTCTTATTTTGAAATTTCATTCTCTCCCTCTTAAAAAAAAATCATGCAATAATCAACTTAATCAAATTATTTAAGTGTTCAATAATGCATATACAATTTTCTCCCCCTTTTTTGTTATCAACAAAAAGGTTAAGATAAGATACAATTTAGCTTAACATTCAACCACAAGTTAACTCATTGAATAAGACAATATTAATTCAAAGAAATTTCATTGCATTAAAAGATTTCACTACATAAGTTTTATTACATCAAAAATTCTATCAAAACATTATATCAAAATATTCTATTACAACAAAGTGTAAAGCAAACTAAAACTTTAAATTCCAAAACTGAAGCGTTTCTTCAGTCCTTCTAAGATCTTTTCCATTCTTCCTTTTAAATCTTCATAAAATCATTTAAGCTTCTTTGAACCAAGTCAGCTGCATTGTTTATATTCTCTTGTAGCTCTACATTGCTTCTAGAATATGTCAGAATCACCAGCAATGTCCTTGATCTTATCAAAAATATTCATTAAATCACATTTTAGGGCTTCAGAAGAAGTTCCAAGAGAGGATCCAATTTGGTTCACTTTGTCTTCTAAGAGTGGAAAGATTTTTTAAACTCAAAAGTCTACTTTCAAAACTATTATTCATTTCTCTTCATGTTCAGCCAACAAAGTCTTCAATTGCTCTAATTGTAAATCAGAAAAACCAGAAGCACTTGGAATTGAAGAGGTGTCGTACAGGAGCTGGAGCAGGAGCTGGAGGTGGTGAAGATCTGTTAGGCTCTGGTGAAGGATGCCTCACTGATGGACCAACCTTAGATGGTGCAGAAGTCCTAATCTCAGCGGCTCTCTCATCCAGATGGCCTTTCTTTCCATTGACCATTCACTTTTACAAACCCATCCTGTGCACAGTAGCCAAGCTATAGTAATCTGTGTGTCTAAGGTTCTTTGATAGCTCATTGTCAGAAATCACAATACCTTGACTTCTAAAAACCATAGTTAAATCATCCCATAGGCAAGAAGATCTCCTTTTGCCCGGCCTCAGCCATATACCATATCATCATCCCAGCAAGATTAATCGGCTGACCAGTCAAGACACTATCCATAACCACAATGTCTCGCTCTGAGACATACTCAAAACGACCAGTCTTGGGGAATAAGATCCTACTACAATGTTGTGTAATAATCTAAGCTCCAAGGGCAACTGATTAGCCCTACTTCTTCAAATTCAGTTACTTCTCTTCCTAACATCCTTGACAATGCATCAGATCTTCACTGTGAATATCAGCTACAAGCCCAGTGACAGGGATGCTCAAAAGATTTCCTAAACTTTGAAAGTAAGATGAACTCTCTTCCCTCTTACAGAACTGATTATCCCACCATCCCCTTGATAAATAAAATTCCTTAACTAGGGCTGGATAAGTGGGAACATCCAAAGAACATACCTTGTCCCAAGCTCTTTAATTGTCTTCCAATAGAAAAGCCCTCGATCTCAAAGAAATCAAAATCCACTTTCCTTCCCATAGTAATCACCGCCCGCAAGGGTCTACCTGAGGAGAGGAGTGGCTAGGGTTATCCGAATGGGTTGAAGAGGAATCATCGCTTGGAGATGGCTCACGGATGGGACGCCGAGCCGTACGCTTCCGGGTGGTTACGGGAGCACCAAGGACCGATCCCCTCGCTTAGGTGCCATAGAAATCTTAGGGAATGGTTGATTTGAGGGAATTTAGGCTTTGGGAGGTTTGGAGAGGTTTTGATAATGTTTGGAAAGATTGGAAATGAAAAGGTGTCGACTTGCCCTAATAAAATCAATTTGGGGCTACCAGGTGTCGACTCCCGCAAAGTCGGGTGTCGACTCCAAGGTCCCAGACAGAGAGCAACAAGACAAGGTGTCGACTCCACAAATTGAGGTGTCGACTCCACAGACAGTTTCAAAAAAAAAATAGAGTTTCAGACATCCGAAACTTGTCAAATAAACTCAATAAATTTTGATAAAATCTTTGGAATATGATGAATCAAATTACTCAAATGTCTAGATAAATTGTCCTTAAAATCATGAAGAAATCTCAAGAAATTGATGAAAATTTAGATAATTCCTTAAGAGTTTCAAAATCATTCCAAAGGGTCACAAATCCCTAATTCACCTCTAAGATAACAAAATCTCTCTTCACTCAAAGGTTTTGTAAATATGTCAGCTAATTGTTCTTCAGTATTAACATATCAAGACAAATTTCATTATTAGCTACATGTTCTCTAATGAAGTGATATCTAATTTCAATGTGTTTAGTTCTTGAATGTTGAATTGGATTTTTAGTTAAATTTATTGCACTTGTATTATCACATCTAATAGGAGTTTTATCAAGTGTTATGCCATAATCTTCAAGTTGTCGCTTAATCCAAAGGATTTGAGCACAGCAACTTCCAGCTGCAACATATTCTGCTTCAGCAGTAGATAATGCAACCGAATTTTGCTTTTTGCTAAACCAAGAGATTAAGTTACTTCCTAAGAATTGACATGCACCACTTGTACTTTTTCTATCTAGTTTACATCCAGCATAGTCAGAGTCAGAATATGCAATCAAGTTTAGTGTTGAGTCTCTAGAATACCATAATCCTACATTTTTAGTTCCACTTAAGTATCTTAGTATTCTTTTTACAGCAATTAAGTGAGATTCTTTAGGTTCAGATTGAAATCTAGCACATAGCAAACAGCAAACATGATATCAGGTCTACTTGCAGTTAAGTAAAGTAGAGATCCGATCATACCTCTATAGTATTTTTGATCTACTTTCTTACCGTCTTCATCTTTGTCTAATTTGCATGAAGGACTCATAGGTGTTCCAAGGGTTTGATTGATTCCATTCCAAACTTCTTGAGAATTTCCTTTGTGTACTTTGTTTGGTTGATGAAAATCCCTTCTTTGCTTTGCTTGATTTGAAGTCCTAGGAAGAAGTTGAGTTCTCCCATCATGCTCATTTCAAATTCACCCTGCATTAACTTAGCAAATTCTTGACACAAGAAATTGTTAGTAGCACCGAATACAATATCATCAACATATATTTGTACTACTAATAAATCTTTGTCTTTTCTTTTCAAAAATAAGTTTTATCTACATTTCCTCTAGTGAAATCATTTTCAATCAGAAATTTGCTTAATCTATCATACCAAGCTCTAGGTGCTTGTTTTAAACCATATAGTGCTTTGTGCAATTTAAAAACATGATTTGAAAATTCATGATCTTCAAAACCAGGTGGTTGTTCACAAAAACTTCCTCATTTATAAATCCATTTAAAAATGCACTTTTAACATCCATTTGAAATAAATTTATGTTCATATGACATGCAAATGCAAGTAGTAATCTAATTGCTTCTAATCTAGCTACAGGTGCAAAAGTTTCATCAAAATCAATTCTTCTTCTTGATTATATCCTTTTGCAACTAATCTAGCTTTATTTCTAATTACTATGCCATTTTCATCTAATTTATTTCTAAATACCCATTTAGATCCTATGACTGAATGATCTTTAGGTCTATCAACTAAGGACCATACATTATTCCTAGTAAATTGATTTAATTCTTCTTGCATAGCTAGCATCCAATTATATCTTTTTCAGCTTCTTCAATAGTTTTAGGTTCAATTTGAGATACAAATGCAAGATGATTATTGATATTTCTCATAGATGATCTAGTTCTTACTCCTTGAGATGGATCACCTATAATCAATTCCTTTGGATGACCATAGGCATATCTCCAATCTCTAGGAAGATCTACCTCATTATGATTAATCAATAACATCAACACTAGGTGAATCATCATCTTTAGCTTCTTGTTCATGATCTGAAGATACATCTATATTTAATTTTTCAATGTATCTTTCTAATATGTTTGTATCTTCCTCATCATCAATCTTTTCTAAACTTGATGCTAAAGATTCATCAAAACTACATGAATAGATTCTTCTACAATTAAGTTTCTTGTTAAATACTCTATAGGCTTTACTAGTTGTTGAATATCCTAAGAATATGCCTTCATCAGATTTTGCATCAAATTTTCAAGATTATCTTTACCATTATTATGAATAAAATTTACAACCAAATGCATGAAATAACTAATGTTTGGTTTTCTATTATTCCATAATTCATAAGGAGTTTTCTTAAGAATTGGCCTAATTAAGGCTCTATTAAGAATGTAACATGCTGTGTTTATAGCTTCCGCCCAAAGTATTTTGGTAGTTGGCTTTCACATAGCATGGTACGGGCCATGTCTTCTAAAGTTCTATTTTTTCTTTCTACAACTCCATTTTGTTGTGGTGTCCTAGGTGCGGAAAAATTATGATGAATGTCATTTCAGTGCAAAATTTTCAAATAAATGATTTTCAAATTCTGTGCCATGATCACTTCTAAGAGACACTATGGTGTTGTTTTTCTCATTAGTGACTTTCTTGAAAAACTTCAGAAATATTGAGAAAGTCTCATCCTTATGAGCCAAAAATAATACCCAAGTGTATCTAGAATAATCATCTACTATCACAAGACCATATTTCTTTCCTCCTAGACTAGTAGTTCTAGTAGGTCCAAAAAGGTCCATGTGAAGTAGCTCTAGTGGCCTAGAAGTGAAACAACATTTTTAGATTTGAAAGAATTTCTTGTTTGTTTTCCAAATTGACATGCATCACAAATTTGTTATTTTCAAAATCTAACTTTGGAATCCCTTTAACTAAATCATTCTTATTAATTTTGAAATTAAGTGTGTGCTTGCATGACCTAATCTACGATGCCACAACCAACTAATCTCATTTACATTAGCATTATTAGCAACTAAGCAATGATTACCAGTAGACAAATTGTCTAAATCAATTAAGTATACATTGTCATTTCTATTACCAACAAATACAATGCTATTGTCAATGGAATTAGACAGTGCATACAGAAGCTTCAAATGAACTTTGAAACCTTATCGCACAATTGGCTAATACTGATTAAGTTATGCTTTAAACCATCTATATACAGAACATTCTCGATAAATGAGGGAGTTATCTGAATTTTACCAAATCCCATAATCTGGCCTTTACCATTATCTCCAAAAGTAACAACTCCTCCTCCTTTATCTTCAAGGGTGATGAATTGATCCTTGTCACCCGTCATGTGTCTTGAGCAGCCGCTATCAAGATACCATTTTCGTTTTGATCTTTTGGCCGCAAGACACTCCTGCAAAGTGATCAAACTTTCTGTTTAGGTACCCAAGCTTTCTTGGGTCCTTCATGGTTAGTAGCAATAAAGATTGTTCCTTTTGGAACCCATATTTTCTTTCCTTTACTACTTAAATTCTTGTTAATTTTCTTAAAATTACATTCAAAGGCTTTGTGTCCCTTTTTGTTACAACAATGACATGAAACTTCATTTTTATCTTGTTCTTTTCTAAAGAAGTTTTTGACATACTTTTGTTTTATGTTAGGCCTATAACCTAATCCAGCCTTATCAAATATAGCTCTTTGATTACTCAATAATACATTAAGTTTTTCAGAACTATATGTAAATTTATCAACTATATTTTTATATTTATCAACTTCCTTCTTTAATCTATCATTTTCATTGGAAATTGATCCTTTTTCTTCAATCAAAACTTCATTTTCTAATTTCAATTTTTCAACATCATGAGTAAAATTATCTTTTTCTTTGACAAGATTTAAATTATCATTTTTCAAAGATTTGTTTTTCTTTTTCAAAGCTTTAAAATCATCAACTAGTTCATTAAATGCTTCAAACAATTCTTCAAAAGTAAAGTCATTAGCTTCGGTACTTACCTCATCATCCTCATTTGCCATAAGACAGATGTTTGCAACTTCCTTTTGTTCCTCCTCGAAAGAGAATTCATCGCTGTCACTCCATGTTGCAATGTATGCCTTTTTCTTCTTCTTGTAGGTCTTTTTTAGTTGAGGACAATCATATCTAAAGTGCCCCGGTTTCTTACACTCATAGCAAATTAGGGGGTCTTTCTCTTTGTCTTTGTCCTTGTCCTTTTCTTTATCTTTTTTGCCTTCCATCTTAATTCCTGATTTCCTTTTATGAAAGGTTTCCTTCTTCTCATGAATTTCTTGAACTTTCTAGCAAGAAGAGCTGTCTCATTATCATCTTCATCCTCACTGCTGCTTTCCTCAATTTCTGCAGCCTTAAGAGCTATAGTTTTCTTCTTTTTAACTTCTTCCTCTATGTGCTACTTCATGGTTAACTCATGGGTCATTAGTGATCCAAGTAACTCCTCCAAAGGTAAAGTGTTGAGGTCCTTGGCTTCTTGGATTGCTATCACTTTTACTTCCCATGTCCTTGGAAGTGACCTAAGAATTTTACGAACCAATTCAGAGTTAGTGTAGGTCTTGCCAAGACTTTTTAGACCATTTACAATATCGGTGAATCTAGTATACATGCATGCTATAGTTTCAGTTTGTTCCATGCTAAACAATTCATACTTATGAACAAGAATATTAATCTTAGATTCTTTAACTTGATTTGTACCCTCATGGGTAACCTCTAATCTATCCCATATTTCTTTTGCGGAATTACATGTAGAGATACAATTAAATTCGTTTGCATCTAAGGAACAATATAAAACATTCATAGCCTTAGCATTGAGCTGAGCCATTTTCCTATCATTATCATTCCAATCCCTTTCGGGCTTAGGAACAATAGAACCATCAATTATATGTGTGGGTGTGCTAGGTCCATTAATTATGACACTCCATAATTCATAATCTGAAGCTTGAATGAATATTCTCATTCTTGCTTTCCAATATGAATAGTTGGAACCATTAAACAAAGGGGGTCTATTAGTAGAGTGACCTTCGGCGAATGAAGATCCAGCTTGAGCTGCCATTTGGATCTTTAGCTCTAGATCATTGGATCAAACAAAAGTGAGCACTTGCTCTGATACCAATTGTTGGCCCAGATGGCAACCCAAGAGGGGGGGTGAATTGGGTTCTTTAAAATTTAAATTCTGTTTCGAATTAGATAGAATGATGCCAAAGTATGCAAGTGAATGGAGTTAATCGAAGCTGAGCACAGGCAGTTAAAGAAGAGAGAGAGAGAAATCAAGACACTACAAACACGATTTTATAGTGGTTCGGTGTAACCAACACCTACGTCCACTCCCAAGTAGCACTTGGGTCCACACTATAATCTCCTTGATTATAGCTCCCAAGTAGCACTTGGGTCCACACTATAATCTCCTTGATTACAGCCGAGTTGTTTTGCAAGCTTACAACTCAAAACTTGTTGTTTCACCGGGATCACAACGAACCCAGTGGTTTTTCGGGCTCACCAGCACACAACCCAAAACACAAGCTGTCCTTAGCTTATCCGAGGTATAGTACCTCCACTAATTCAATCCTTGATTGAACTAGCAAACAATAATAAAAATGAAGTTTTACAACACAAGATAGCTCCTTAAATGAGCAAATATTCAATTTAAATAGACAAGGTTAGAAAAGCCTGATTGAAGCTCGTTGAATGTGTGCTTTTCTTCTTTTCCTCTTTTCTCTTGAAGGATTGAATCGGGCCTCAGCTCAGATTCTTCACAGCAAGCTCGGATGAGAAGATAAGGATTTGGGGATTTTTGTTCTCTTTCTTCTTGGGGTGGAAATCTCCTTGATTTTCTCTTGAGAAGCTTTTGGATCTCTCCTTTGGACTCTTTGAAATTGATGGATTTGCTCTTTGAGTTTTTCCTCTGTGTTTTCTTCCTTAAGATCTTTCGATTTTTTAGTCTGTCTCTTCTCTGTCTTTCTTTTTCTTCTTTTCCCTTTTTATAGATTTCTTAATCAGGTTTAGGTGGGAAAACTAGCCGTTGGAGATGTTTGGATTCTTCTACACACAAAGAAAATAGCCGTTAGAGGTTAGGTGAGAAGAAATCTTACCGTTGGAGTCCGTTCTGACAGATAAAAAGTCCGTTCTTGACAGTTGGAGTCGGCTCCAACTTTTCAGGTGTCGGCTCCATGACGGGTATCCAAAAATAGAAAGTAAAAGTTCGTTGAGGAGTCGGCTCCGAAAAGTTGAGTGTTGGCTCGCCGCTTTCGGGTGTCGACTCCGGAATCCATAAGGTGTCGGCTCTAGAAATGCTCAAAATAACACACTCTCTGTTCTCAGGTTAGAGTCGGCTCCAGAGACTAAGTGTCGGCTCCCGAAATCTAGGTGTCGGTTCCCAAAAACTTGGTGTCGACTCTGGAAACTGAAACAGAATACGCTTTTCGGTGTCTCAAGTTGGAGTCGGCTCCAAACTCTGGGTGTCGACTCCAGACCGTGCCAAAAATCAGAAAACATCTGATCCGCATGGGGTCGACTCCAGACCATCTATGTGTCGACTCTCGACCGTGCCAAATTTTGAGAACTATTCTGATACGCCCATGTGTCGACTTCTGACTTATAGGTGTCGACTCCAAGGTCTGAACTTTTAAAAATTACAATTTGAAACTCATCTTAAAATCAATTTTGAGTGATATTTGAATTGTTAAACTTTCTTAATACCTGAAACACTCCATAAATTTGTTAGAAACAATATAATATACTCATGGCTTTTGTTAATCATCAAAATCAATAATTGGGTCAACAAGGTTCCCCCATCGCCGGCAACCATGGTCATCCAGGACCAATTCGCAACACTAGTTCAACAAGTCCAAGCTCTGACTCAATTGGTGCAAGGGCTCCATAGAGTCTCTCTTCCGACTGCACCTGTTTCGCAACTTCCTGATGGAATCGTTGCCCCTGCTTCGCCGACGATTCCATCTTCCAATCCACTCGAGGCCACGAGTCGTCTTCAGCAGCCCAATCACAAAGGGGCTAAACCGGTGCCATAGAAAGCCAGAGGTAAAGGCCTGCTTAGATCTCGATGGGCTCATTCTCTCTCTGGTGTTCTCCCGCTATGACTCCACACCGCGATGGCAATCTCTCCGTCTTGTTTCTCCTACTGTTTGAGATGAAGGAGTACAGCGACAACTCCAAGAGATGTGCCAAGAGTGGCGTCAAGAGCTGAATGCTATCAAATAGATTCCCCCTCTTCAACCAAAGGTGGAGCAGGGCATACCCTTCACTGAGGAGATTATGCATGAGGTAATCCCTTCCCATGTCAAGCTCTCTACCATCGAACCATATCACGGGTCCACCGACCCGGACGATCACCTAAGCAGCTTTCGGTCCATCATGATGTTCCATGAAGCATCGGATGCAATCTTATGCCGAGCTTTCCCTTTCACTCTCGGGGGATCAACAAGAACCTGGTTTAACAGCTTGAAGCTGAGCTTCATTAGTTCCTTTGACGAACTGAGCTATCTATTCATCAGCCAGTTCATCAGCAGCCACGGCCATAAAAGAAGATCCAACTCTCTCTCCGAAATTAAACAACAAGAGGGGAGGTTCTTGAGAAGTTATCTTGGCCGCTTCAACATGGTCATGCTGGAAGTAGACCACCTCAATCATGAGGTGGCTATATCCGTCTTAACTAGCGAAGTATCGAAGGAGGATGACTTTTACTTAGCCATGGAGGTTAACTATCCAAAGAATCTCTTCGACATGATGGCTTTGACGGATAAGTATGCCAGGGTCAAGGAGTCAAAAAGGACAGCCCGAGCCGAGCAGTCCAAGAAGAATGAGAAGAAAGGATCGGAGATAAATTGGCCTCCTCATCATACAAGCTCGCCTCGCCATCAAAGAGCTCCTTCCCCACCGCCAAGAGATCGCACCAGAAGCGCAGCGCAGAGATTCGACCGGTTCACTCCGCTTACTGCACCACGGGTGCATATTTGATGGAGATTGAATGGCAACTCCTCGGCCAGCTCCCCTATGAGAAAACATGGCTCGTAGGGATATGACAAACACTATCGGTATCATCGAGACTACGGCCATGATACCGAGGAGTGCTGGCAGCTTCGAAATAAGATTGAGCAACTCATCCGTCGAGGAAGGTTGGATCAATTCAGAAGATCTCGAGCCGAACAATAGGGAAGATCACCAACCCGAGCCTCGGCAACCGCCTTTGTCGAACCTGCTGTTGCTAGCAGCGTCAATATGATTGCCATGGTCGGGTCTTCCCAAGGTCGATCGGGCGAAGAAGAAAATCCACCAAAGAGGGTCCGATTCGAGGGACTCTCCTTTTCAGATGAAGATCTCGAGGGGATACAGTATCCTCATGATGATGCTTTAGTTGTTTCTCATAATACGAATAATTACGATATACACCGGTTTTAGTTGATAGTGGAAGCTCAGTTAACATTTTGTATTTTGATGCCTTTATGAAGATGAAATTGCGGATAGAGGACCTCCGAGCCATGGACTTAATCCTGATAGGGTTCATCGGCGACACTATCACTCCCGAAGAAGTCATCACATTGGTAGTCTAAGTAGGTACTTGGCCCAGTGTAGCAACTATTCATGCGGATTTTTTGGTGACCAAGCTTCGGTCGCCGTACAATGCTATCCTTGGTAGGCCCGGATAAATGTCCCTCAGGACCATCATATCTATTCCTCATCTTGCCATTAAGTTTCCTACATAATAGGGAGTGGGGACAGTTCGAGAAAACTAAGCCGCAGCTCGGTACTGTTTGTCGTCGACCTTCAATCCAAAAGACCTGAGGTCGATGGTTTGGACGCTCGGAAAGACTTTATCGAGTAACGAGAAGAATCGGTTGAGGAACTTGAAGATATGCCACTTGATGAGGCTCGGCCAGATCAAACCATAAAAGTCGAATCATAGCTGGAAGAAAAGCCTTGGCAAGACATGATTGAGTTTCTCCGAAGGAACGCTGATCTCTTTTCTTGATCAGCCTCAAATATGCTGGGGATTAGCCTGGAACATTCTTGTCCATCACCTCAACATGGACGAGACATTCCGACCAATCAAATAGAAGAAAAGAAGCTTTGCCCTCAAGCGATAGAAGGCCATTGAAGAAGTTGACAAGCTCGTTAAGGCAAACTTCATTTGGGAGGTAAATTATCTCAACTGGCTGGCAAATGTTGTCATGATGAAGAAGTCGAATGACAAATGGAGGATCTGCATCGACTTCATGGACCTCAACAAAGCCTGCCCAAAGGATAGCTTTCCTCTACCAAGATCAATCAGCTTGTAGATGCTACCTCAGGTTACCAATGCTGACCTTTATGGATGCTTACTCAGGCTATAACCATATTTGGATGGGCCTAAAGACGAAGAAAAGATAGCCTTCATCACTGACGAGGTATATACAGATATCAAGTTATGCCTTTCGGTTTAAAGAATGCCGGAGTAACCCATCAAAGGCTAGTCAACAAAGTCTTTAAAGAGCAAATAGGTCGGAACATGGAGGTTTACGTCGATGATATGTTGGTTGAAAGCAAAGAAGCATCCCAGCACATCGACGATCTCACGAAAAGCTTTGCAACACTTAGAAAGTATTAGATGAAACTGAATCCGACCAAGTGCACCTTTGAAGTTAACTCTTGGAAGTTCCTGGGCTTCATGGTCTTCTAGTAGGGCATCGAGGCGAACCCCCAGAAGATCCAAGCTCTCCAGAAAATGGCATCCCCTAGGTTGGTCAAGGAGGTGCAACGCCTCACTGGAAGGATAGTGACCCTCAATCGTTTCGTCGCCCAATCCACGAGAAATATCTACTTTTCTTCCAGGTGCTTCGGTCAACTAAGAACTTTCAGTGAACCCCAAACTGCTAGAAATCCTTTGAGGACCTCAAAAGGTACCTCGGCTCGCCGCCGCTCCTCAGTAGCCCAAAGCTCGAAGAAGCTCTGTGTCTGTATTTAGCATTTCGAAGAATTCCATCGAGGTCATATTGATTCAAAAAGAAAACAAACTCGGGAAACCGATCTACTATGTCAGCAAATTTCTCCGTGATGCTGATATGAGGTACACTCAAATTGACAAGATGGTGCTGGCTTTAATAACATCTGCCCAAAAGTTGCATCCCTATTTCCAAGCACAAGCCGTGATTGTCCTAATTGATCAATCTATCAAATCAGTCCTTCATCACCCAAAAGTGTCAGGGAGGATGGCAAAATGGGCTATCGAGCTGAGTGAACATGACATCCGGTATCAGCCTTGCCCAGCCATGAAGGCACAAGTTCAAGCAAACTTTCTTCTGGAATGTACAATACTGGAGGATGGTTTGACTCTAGAGATTACCGAGCAGCTGAAGACTAAAGCTCTATGGCTGGTCCATGTAAATAGATCCTTCAGCATAAATGGCTCCGGTGCAGGTCTAGTCCTCACCAGCCCAAAAGGAGCAACCTTCGAGTACGGCATCCGCTTCTCTTTTTCGGTCTCCAATAACAAAGCTGAGTACGAGGCTCTATTCACCAGGCTTCGTATCGCCTATGACCTAAAAGTCAGGAGAGTGAACGTCTTCACCAACTCCCAACTGTTTACTGGCCACGTGTGAGGAGAATTTGAAGCTCGGGAACCGAACATGGTTCAGTATTTTCAAAAGGTGCGTGATATATCCTTCAACTTTTCTAAACTTGAAGTTATTCAGGTTCCAAAGATCGAGCATACGCGTGCCGACCTTCTCTCCTGCTTGGCCACTATGGACTCAATGGATCTCGAGTGAAAATTTTGTCTGGAGGTTCTCGAGAAGCCCAACATTGCAGATACCGACCAAATCATGAAGATCGAGGTTGAGCCATCTTAGTTCGATCCGATCCTTAAGTACCTCAAAATGGCTATAATGAAACTTTACTCTTGAGCTTAAATATCTCCTCTCTGATCATTTCATCCAAGTTGCTATTGAAAGGCAGGTTCTGCCCAATTGCCGACTCGCGGGTCCCTATCTTCAAACCTCGGTAAGGCTGAGCAACTTTCTTCGTACCTTGGCAGAGCCAAGCAAAATTTCTCCGAGCAATAATCTCCGCACTTTAGCGGAGTGAGATAAGATTCTTTTTGAACCTCGACAGGGTCGAGCAATTCTCAGTACAGCCAAAAGTTTCTCCAATCGAATTAAGCCATCTGGAACTCTACTTCCTATACCCTAACCTATGCTTCGAACTAGGGAGTAGGAGGCATGTGATGCGGGGTAAAATTATCATTATGTCAACATCCGTGTATATGGCGAAAAGGCTAGAGCCACTTTCGGTTCTTGACTCGTTAACTATCATGTTTGAAAAAAGACAAACTGCCATGTGATATGGTTGATGAAGCCGCATGTGAGTTAATGGTGGAAGTTGAGGCGGTCCTAGCCTCCAAGGTGGCTTCATCTTTGGAAGCGGCCCCAACTGCCAAGGCGGCCTCGTCTTCAGACTTGGCCTCAGACTCCAAAGTCGGCTCCAATCGGCCTCAGCACCAAAGTCGGTCCTAGTTGGCCTCAGCACCGACTCGGCCTCAGAGTTGGCCCTAGCACCAACTCCAAAGTCGGCCATAGTCGGCCTTGGTTTTCAGAGTCGGTCTTAGCACCGATTCGGCCCTAGTCGGCCCTAGCACCGACTCCAAAGTCGGCGTAGGAAGCCAAGCATGACCCTTTGACTGCAATCAATGAAAATCCAAATCCTTGATAACTTAACTGGATTCCAATCACATCGGTTCTCGGCATCCTCAAAAAAAGAAATGAAGCCAAATATGGCCTCATGCCCAAATCTTGAAGCACCAATCAGCTCCTTTGGCCGTTGATCCTCGTAACTAATAGGATTTAAATCATACCGGTCTCGTAACTAACCAGATTCGAATCATACCGATTTTCAACTTTTCAAAACACATCCGAGCAGTCGGGTGACAAACCGCTATCGTCCCAGCAGTTTATAAATACTTTGTCCTAAGACTTCTTCAGTTATGCTCACATGCTCAATCTTAACTCAAGAAAGCTCAAGCAGAGTTCACAGCTCTCGAGAGGTCATCCTTGAGAAACTCTTCTACAGGAGCCTTCTCCCCATATCTGTTTATTAAGAATTGCCACTGATTTGGATGTCGGAGGGTCTTCCATAAGGGCCACCTTCAACACTTTCTGTGCGATGACTGTCTTGCAGGTTCGTCCGGATGGAAGATCATGATCATCGCTCGAATCCAGACATGGGCCGTACCCAAGCCGAAGAACGAAATTCCGTAGCAACAATACCCAATCAGTATACAATCCTTGCTAGAGAGACATTCCATTAGTATACAATTCTTTATTGGAAGGATGTTTGATCAGTGTACAGCCTTCACTGGAAGGGTCTCCAATCGATACATAATTTTCTTCCAAAGAATATCTGATCCATGTGTAATCTTCATTGAAAGGGCATTGACTATAGCTAAGTTGCAAAATTCATAATAAAACATGATCAATTTTATGTCGAGAGGTTGGTGGCAATTGCTGGATACGTAACCTTATGATATCTTGCTGGAAACCCCGCTGGGAACTAGCTCAAGGATGGCAATTATGCCTCATCAATCAGCTAAAGATTGTTTCTCTTTTCCACTCTCTTATAACATGCTTTGTAAGTGATCGGCTATGAACAAAAGTTTAACCACAAATGAGTGCGTATTCAATGGTATATGCTTATATGTGGAGCCTTGAGGCCTTAAAATGCTTGGCAAGGCATCAATTAGGTGGAAACATGCTTAAAAGCCTGGTTTGAAAATTTAGGACTCACGATCGGATAAATAATGAAAAAATTAAGAAAAGAAAGAAAAATTAAGAAGTCTTGGACAAGTCAAGTTGAAAAGTGGAAACCTGGATGAACTGTAGCTTACTTCGGCACTCTTTTGTATACTTGGTGAATTGATGTTCTTATTATAGTTTACCATTGCCATGAGTATGAGGCTGTATCAAGAACATTGGGCGTTGATCTGTTAACGTATTCGAAATCTTGTGTCTCTTTATTTATCACTATTAACAAATCTAATTTTTACTACTGTACCATATAATATACTTTTAAAAATATTCTTTAGCCACAAAACTTATGTTTACATGGAGAAAGGGATTATGTTTCTTTCTTGCTGTTGACAAAATCATCGTATGAAATGGTTCCAATTTTGGAGTCATGGCATCAGGAATCATGGTGCGGATTTCGTTATGCTAAGGAGGCATATAACTCAGAAAGGGATAAAGTCTCTCGCATAAAATGAGAATGCATTCCATGCTTGAAGGAAAGCACCCTAAACGTGAATCACTCCGTTTCCTCTTAACCACAAGCTAACATCTTGCTTATTTCTTTAATTAGTAGCACTAGCCGGAATTAGCCGAATTTAATCCAACTAGATATTAAGATGCACAATGTTTTTTATAATTATTAAAATAATTTTATTATTGCTATTATTATTTATGATGATGATGTTCATGGTGGATCAGGCTCAGCTCAGACCTCAATAAAAAAAAAGGTACGGATCAAGAGTGTCAACACCTTAAGGAAATGTCTTTATGCATCGTCTTCGGTGCAAGAAGGCATGCATCAGTATAGCCATTGGCCATGCATCCATGCAGGTGTGCGTGTCATGGTCTATTGCACCATGAATATAGCGCGTCTTGCACATGCACATGGTCAATGAACACGTTTAATGCATGCCATACATCGAAGGCGATTGACGAAGACTTTTTTTTTGTATAAGCGGATGATCACACTAGTCTAGTGCGAGTCAACCTGGATAGATTAGAATACAGTATTTGTTTAAAAACAAAAGGACAGGGGTCGCTCTGGTTCCAGATCCAAAAGCCAGTATGCTAAGCCACTGAAGCTGCCACCCATTCCACGGCAGAATTGGCTTCCCGATAAACATGATGGATATGGACTCTGTGGAGTAGAGAAGTCTAGTTGTCATGAAGGAGTGGGTTGATAGGGATTTGATAGCAGCACTCCTTCTGAAGCCATCGGATGACAGTAAGAGAGTCCCCTTCAATGAGGAGACTATGAGCATGAAGTACCCGAATAGCATAGGAAACGCCAGCCCAAGCAACGTAAAGCTCAGCCAGAAGGACGAGGAGTCTAGAAGACTAAACCCTTCTGCCACCAACAAAGCTCCATCAATCCCTCGGATAACAAATGCAAAACCAGCTAGCCTTCCCCGAACACTCCCATCGAAATTGATTTTGACACACCCTGGGGGAGGGCCTCCCAAGAAATGAAAACCATTTGCCGATTCGCTGCCGAAGCAGCAGGGGATCCCCAGTGGCCAGAGTTGTCAGGATCATAAGCATAGCGATGGAGTGCAAATTCGGATGATAAAGATATGGCATTACATGCCGTCCTGTGGGAAGAGAAATATCATCAGTAAAAATGAGCCGATTCCGCGATAACCAAATCTGATTTACAGTAACAGCCCACAAAGCAGCCTTTGCTGATTATCCCTTCGAAGATCACTCAGGAAAAGGGATCGCCAAAGACCCATATCATCCTTTCTAAAGTAGTAGCCAACCATCTGCCAAATCCGTCTCGCTCTAGGGCATATGAAGATGGCGTGATCATTAGTCTCCACCTCCTATCCATACAATGGACAAGTAATCGAATGGGCATACCTCTCCCAGAGAGCAGAAAATAGGTGGGCAAACAATCCCACGCAAGCTTCCATATAAAAAGTTGAACCCTGGGATGGATGGAAAGCTTCCATATCCACGTAGCATCTATCGTACACTGATGCTGTGGCTTAAAAGCCTTCATAAGGTCCCTCGTAGGAGCCTTAGATAGACAAGATCTCCGTCATAACATAGTGTCAGATGTGTGCCCAGGAATGAGCGAAATAGAGAGAATCCAGCGGGATAGTTGCTCATCAAATAATTGGATCACCATGGGGGTATGCCATGAGGCGAGGTCATGAGAGATCAGTCAGAAACCCTCATACTGCTTGGAACATCAGTGCTAATAAAGTAGGCCATCGGACAGGGGGAGATTAGCAATCCAAATGTCCTGGATAACATCAATCGAGGAACCATCTCCATTCATCCATGAGATATTGCTTAGGATTGTCGGTGCACACCAACAAACCTCCTTCCAGAAGAAGGAATGACCACGGGGAGACTAAGAATCCATAGTAGATGTCCAGTCACCATATCTGGTCGCATAAAAGAGCTCTATAAATAGTGTGGATCAAGTAGGAACCGTGAAATATGCCTAGCAATCAGAGCCTCTCTCCTTATGATCAAAGATTGGATTCCAAGTTCCCCTTCAGAGATTGGCATATAAACAGTGTCCCATACCTGCAAGTGAATACCATGGCCATCTTGCATAGAGGCCCATAGGAAATCCCTAAAGCATCTTTCTATCCTCCTCAGACAATTAATCGGGATAACATAGTTGGATAGAGGATGCAAAGGGAAGAAAGTAAGAACTGAGTGAATGAGGGTAATCCTCGCCATTATAGATAAACCAATAACCTACCACCCATCAATACGGTCCCAGACCCAACGCTCAATATCAAAAAAATCACTGCTCCGAGGCCGCTTACCCGTTATAGGAATCCCCAAGTAAGATAGTCTATCAACCTGACTATGAATTCCCATTGTATGGAGGATGGCCTCCCTGGTAGCACCAGTAGTTTTTGGACTAAAGCAAATCATGGACTTTTGGAGGTTGGCATTCTATCCAAAAGCCCGACAGCAGTGGTGGATGATGGAAGCAAAAGTGGTCGCATTAGGAACAGTGGCCTGGCCCAGCAATATGCAATCGTCAGCGAACAGGAGATGAGAGACCAAGGGGCCCATAGGGCCTGCCATGAAGAGGGCAATGCAAAGATCCTGCTGTGCCTATAGAATGCACGGGATAAATCATCTATAGCAAGGATAAACAAAAACGGGGATAGTGGACACTCCTGGCGCAGCCCCACGATCGAATAGAAGAAGTCAGTCTGACTGCCATTGATGATCAAAGAGAAAGAAGGCCCCTGAATGCAGGCCATAATCCAATCTATAAATAGACCATCAAACCCAAATTCATGAAGAGTTCGATGCAGAAAAGCCCAGCTTAATCTATCACAAGCTCGTCCATATCTAGCTTACAGCCATAAGATACTGTCTAGCTGGGGCTCACTGAAGATCATGCATAAACTCTTGGACTATGAGGACATTATCTGAGATACTCCATCCTCTGATAAAGGCCTCCTTCTTAGCACAAATGAGGTGGGGAATTACATCCCTTAGACATGTGACTAAGATGTGTGCACAGACCTTATACAAAGTTGTGCACAAGCTGGTGGGCCGATAGTGTTGAGGAGTAGAAGCATCAGTGCATTTAGGCACGAGGGTAATGAAGGTCCTATTCTAGTCATCAGAAATGGCTTTAGAATGGAAGGTAATCTGAATGGCCTGGATAACATCCTGGCCAACTATATTTTAGTAGTGGCGAAAGAAAAAGGACGAAAGCCATCAGGTCTGGATAACATCCTGGCCAACTATATTTTAGTAGTGGCGAAAGAAAAGGGCAAAAGCCATCAGGTCTGGATAACATCCTGGCCAACTATATTCCAGTAGTGGTGGAAGAAGAAGGGCGGAAAGCCATCAAGCCTAGGGGCCTTATCAGGCCCAAGGTCCCATAATGCTTGCCGAATCTCCTCCGCAGTGATCGGCCTGATAAGAAGGTAATTCTCATATGCAGAAACCTTCTTAGAACTTGGGACCTGATGAATCGGAGCCCCATCACCAGTGAGATCAATCCATCTGGACTGAAAGAAGTGAAAGAACCGGTCCTAAATGACATGAATATCGTCCTGATTATGGCCCTCCTTGTCAACAATCTGCCAAATTCTGTTAGCAGTATGATGCTTCAGGGTGGCCTGGTAAAAAAATATGGTATTAAGATCCCCCTCACAAAGCCATTGTATCCACGGTCGCTATCTCCAGAAAATCTCCTGCTGCTGAAGAAGAGAATGGTAAAGTGCTTGTAACATCCTGAAAACCTTGTAATTTATTGAACATATTAATGGCATTTTTTATTTGAAATGAAAGTCAGAAAGTTTCAGAAATGGGTGTGTTGGCCTTTTGATAAATGTAAAGAGAAGAAATTTTGGAGTAAATAAGTATATTTCTAAATGTTAATGAGTTTGATTTAAGAAATTGAGAGACTTAAGTTTTAATGGGTTTAAATCACAAGAAAAATCAAGTTTAGTTTGAGTTTTATCCTAAAATGATGTTTTTAGTGGTTGGAGTCGACTCTAATTGGAGTGGAGTCGACTCTGGCACGGTTTTAAACTTTCGGCACGCTTTGGAGTCGACCCTGCAGAGCTGGAGTCGACCCTTTAGGAGTCGACCCTACTTTTGCTGGAGCGACACCAAATCTGTTGGAGCCGACTCCAAGACGGCAGGTTTTTCTGAGTTAAATCTTGAGAAATTCATATTTAATCCGTTTCAAGTCCGATTTGGATGCCGTTTGAACCGTTGGATTTCTAAAATCGAGTTCTTCAAGATGGTAAAGTCTTTTCTTAGAAATGTTACATAAAAGTATAATTTAAGTAAAAAAAGATAATCTGGGCTATAAATCGATTAAAAAAATGCTATATCAGGGGCAAAATGGGAAAAGGCTCCGATGTCAATTGCTAATTGTGTTAAGGGCAACTTTGGAAAGAAAATCTAAGGGCAAAATATCATGGTTATAAGTGAGCCACGTGTTTTCCAAAAAGTGTGCGTTAAGAGTGTTTAGGGCAAAAGGGAGATTTGGCATGCCTTAACCCTTAAGTTTCCATGACTTGGTCCCCAAGTCATTAGAGAAAAAGGGAAACGTGGGTTCAGCCAGAGAAAAGAAAGAAAGAAAGAAAGAGAGAAAGAAGAGAGAAAAGAGAGGAAGAGGAAGAAGAAGAAGGAGGAAGAAAGAGAAAGGGAAAGGGAAGCTTGGGGTTTGTGCTCGACTCCAGGTAAGCTATAGCTTCCCTAGATCTTGTATGACTTTAGATTTTCTTAGATTATTGTATTTTGAGGTAATAGTAGAAGTAATCTTGAGTAGAGAAAGGGTGGAAGAAAATAATGAGATATTAGAGGATAGATCATGTATGCATGCATGGTTCGTGGGAAAACCTCGTGTGGAGGTAATCCTAATAGCTATTGTATCTGTATGTTGACGTAGGTCAAGAGGGTTATTCCAGGGAGCCGAAATACCAGAGTTGAGTACCAGTTGTAGGAGGTAACCTACTAAGGTGAGTGGGTTTCTCATCTAGCAATGAGAAGTTAATTTGAGCTAGTATAATGAGATTAATACCTAGTTGGTATGTTATGTTTAGCAGAGTATTATGTATGTTTTAAATATGAGAAATGAGAACCTAGTATATGATATTCTGATAAATGAGTTTTGAGCATAACACACATGCATGAGCATTTTTTTTTAATGTATACATGGCATATTTGCATGATAAAGCTTTACAAATGATGATGATGTCATACTGAGCATCAGGCAGCTAGGGGGCTGATCACCCTTTAGACTGTACTGTAGCATGAGCATTGCACACTACTATCGAGCCGGCACCTCCTTGCGAACAGATCGTACGATGAACCCCAGAATCAGGGGTGAGTGCATGCTTAACCAGGCCAGTGGGGCTGGTTGTGAGCAGCCCGTGGGGGCATGAATCATAGCTCAGTGGAGCTGATTACTATATATAGCCCGTGGGGGCAGAGAGAAAACCCGAGGTTCCAGGGTTAAGGAACAAAGCACTTTGCCGGTGAACCGCACGGGTAAGGGGTGCTATTTGTGCGGGGATCCTGTTGCTAGTCACGCACCCGATGAGAGTACACCTACAGAAGGGCGACTGTAGGGTGGTACCTCAGAGGCATTACACACACAGCCCAGCATCATGAGATCTAAAAGCATATGTTGTGATATAAAAAGGGCCAATGGGCCAAATAGTTATCCCGAGAGGGAGAGTTTACTTGAGATGCCAGTGGGCAAGCAGATCCTGATGGGAGTCTGGGTTGTAGATAAAGAATGCATATCTTCATATTGTAATGCATGATTTTTATTTAATGAGTTATCTTTCAGTGAAAGTTATTATAGAGTATTCAGTACTGATATGTTATTTGAAGAATAAGCTACATTTTATTTTATCTGATATCATGTTAAAAATGTACTTTGAGTTGTACAAGTTAAATAGTTTCAGCATACGATTGAAATTAAGAGGTTATGGTTCTCTATTTCTCCATAGTTAGATGGTTATCCAGTCACTGGGACTTAGGTCTCATCCCTCTATGATTTAAATGTTCTTTCAGATCAGTGAGTATTTCTGCCAGGATCACAAGATAAGCAGGACAGGACCCTTAGCTGGTGAAGCTTGCTTGGATGCAAGAGTGTTAAATGCTAGCCTTGTATATTGAGAGAGTGTGGTTTGATATTGTATTTTGTATATGTGTATGTGTACAGTGAGATGTAATGATGTTTTAGACCTTTTTGGATATGAATACGAGACTTATGTTTTGGAGAAAATTATGAGCATGATGTGTGCACTTAGGATTTTGATGTCGAATTGTGAATGTGATCTTGTAAACTGCCTGAGGAATGTCATGAAAAATATTATCTGAGCAGGTTGATGCTTAGTGTTGATTGAGTGATTTGTGTATATAATTGAGATGAAATGAAAAGTTTTTAACAGGATGTGTTTTCGTGTGTCTGCCACTTATGATAATTAGTTGGGGTTCTCTAGCTCTTTATGGAGCGCTACATAAAGACTAGTAAAACTCTATCCGATTACCACAAGTGTGCAGGTGTGCTGTCGGTGGCCCCAGAGAGGAGGGGAGCTGACAAGTTTTGGTATCAGAGCCCTAGGTTATTAGGTCCTAGGGGAATAAGTATGAGTATGAGTCTAGGATGATTGAATGTTTATGATTATAGCTATTGAATGATGAAACTGATGTAATGAATAATGTCTTGTAGGACGATTACTACAAAGGCATCTAGAGAGACAGAGCAATCTTCAGGCAGGGATAGAAGCAAAGGTCAAAGTAGATTCAGAAGGTCAGTTAGAAGAAGTCAAATTGATAGAATGGCTTCTAGTGATTCCACCGAGCCAGTATCTAAGGAGGCTAGAGTGAGGGCATCTTCAGAGCAGATGCCAGAGTCTTCTTCACAGTCTATTACCCCTGTGCCAGTAGACCCATCTCGAGTACAGACTCAGGGGCCTAGTATGTCAGAGTTGGTAGGCATGATTACTCAGGCTGTGGTAGCAGCTGTGGGTGCTAGTTCTAGCCTTCCATCTAAAAATACTGGAGGTTGTGAGGAATGTGGAAAGAGCCAGAAAGTTAGGGGCTCTGGAGTTCCAGGGAACTACTGATCCTATTCAGGCCGGGGCATGGCTGCAGAGGATCGAGAGAGTATTTGATGTGATGGGATGCTCTGAGGAGCAGAGGCTGAGTATTGCCACCTTTTTACTGGAGGGTAGAGCCCAGAGTTGGTGGAGATCTATTCAGGGCAGGCAGCCCCAGGGAGTGGAGTTGACATGGGAAAATTTTAGAAGAGAATTTCATCAGCAATATTATTCTGAGATTTATAGGGATCAGAAGAGGAGGGATTTCCTTTGTCTGACTCAGGGGAGGATGTCTGTGGCAGATTATGAAGCCACTTTTGTGGAGTTATCTCAGTTTGCTAGGGCCTTGGTGGCTGATGAGAGGGAGAGATGTCGACTATTCCAGGATGGATTGAATCTCCCTATTAAAGCCAAGACCTGTATGCAGACCTACAATAGTTACTCTGAGTTGGTGCAGGGAGCACTCAAAGCCGAGGAGATTGAAAAAGAATATATGAGTAGGAGGCAGGATAGAATGAAAAGAAGTGCTCCTAGTTATTCTTCTGCTCCGGGAGGGACTCAGCCATTTAAGAAACCCCAGAGGACTGGACAGTTTTATTCTGGGTTTAGAGCCCCTGGTGATGTGGGCAGAGATCCGTATCTGTGTCAGCATCTAGCCCAGTTCAAAGAAAGCCTTATGGGGGTGTGCCTCAGGTTGCCACCAGCAGGGTGTCTGGTGATGTAGGGGAGCAGGGTCGTCCTTCTGGTGGAGGGAGAAATATACCCCATGTAATGTATGTGGAAAACTTCATTTGGGAGAATGTAAGAGGGCAATAAGGGATGTTATATTTGTGGTGATCTAGGTCACCTGAAGAGAGATTGCCCTAGGAGAGGGCAGCAGGCTGGTGGGCTTCCTCAGGGGCCAGTAATGCCAAGGGGACAGCCTAGTAGGAGGGGTGATGGTAGTGTTGTGGCTTCAGCCAGTCAGGTGGGGCCTAATGTTAATCAGCCAGGAGGGTCATCCAGTATTCCGAGAGCCGAGGCCAGAGTGTTTGCCATGACCAGACAGGAGGCTCAGATTGATCCTGATGTGGTGACAGGTATGCTACCCATCGATAATCATGATGCTTATATTTTAATTGATTCTGGATCTACGCATTCATTTATCTCATGTGAGTTTGCTAAGCATCTAGTTAGAGATGTGGGCCAGTTGGGTAGTCAGTTGGTAGTATCTATGCCCGTAGGGAGGCCTTTTATAGCAGACCAAGTGTATAGAGGTTGTGATATTTCTGTGGAGGGTCAGAAATTAGCAGCAGATTTGATTCCTTTGAGGTTGAAAGAGTTTGATGCCATTTTGGGGATGGATTGGCTATCTGTGCATAGAGCCAGAGTAGATTGCTTAAGGAAGGAGGTGATGTTACAAACTTCTGATGATAGAGAGTCTGTTTTGTTGGTGATAGGAGGGGGTTACCCTCAGGAGTGATTTCAGCTCTGTCAGCCAATAGAATGCTAGCAAAGAGATGTGAAGCCTATTTAGCTTGTGCAGTGAGCCTAGAGGGCAATGGTTTAGAGCTGACGAATATCCCTGTGGTAAGGGATTTTTCAGATGTATTTCCTGAGGAGCTGCCAGGGTTACCTCCTGACAGAGGATTTGATTTCAGTATAGATCTAGCCCCAGATACCAGACCAATAGCCAGGGCACCTTATAGAATGGCTCCAGTTGAATTGAAAGAATTGAAAAGTCAGTTACAAGAATTATTGGATAAAGGGTTTATTAGACCCAGTATATCACCATGGGGTGCACCAGTGTTGTTTGTGAAGAAAAAGGATGGTACCTTGAGGTTGTGTATAGACTATAGACAGTTGAACAAGGTGACCATTAGAAACAATTATCCATTGCCAAGGATCGATGATTTGTTTGATCAGCTGCAGGGGGCAGCAGTGTTTTCAAAGATTGATCTGAGATCTGGGTATCATCAATTGAGAATAAAGAATGAGGATATATCTAAGACTGCTTTCAGGACCAGATATGGTCATTATGAGTTCTTGGTAATGCCATTTGGCTTGACAAATGCTCCAGCTGCTTTTATGGGTCTGATGAATCAAGTATTTCAAGAGTATCTAGATAAATTTGTGATAGTATTCATTGATGACATCTTGATTTATTCTAGAAGTAGTGAAGAGCATGAACAGCATCTGAGGACAGTTTTGCAGATATTAAGAGAAAAGCAATTATATGCAAAGTTTAGTAAAAGTGAATTTTGGCTGGATGAGGTAAAGTTCTTGGGACATGTAGTTTCAGCCAAAGGTATTATGGTAGATCCTCAAAAGATTGAAGCTATAGTAAATTGGGTATCACCTACCAATCAGACTGAGGTGAGGAGTTTCTTGGGGCTAGCAGGATATTATAGAAGATTTATAGAAAATTTCTCGATTTTGGCTTCTCCTATGACTAAGCTGCTTAGAAAGAATATCAAGTTTGATTGGTCTAATGAATGCCAGAAGAGTATGGATGAATTGAAAAAGAGATTAACCTCAGCCCCAATCCTAATACTACCTGATAGTGCCAGTGATTATGTGATCTATAGTGATGCCTCATTGAAGGGTTTGGGGTGTGTTTTAATGCAGAATGGGAAAGTAGTGGCTTATATATCTAGACAGTTGAGATCCCATGAAAAGAATTACCCCACCCATGATTTGGAGTTAGCTGCTGTTATATTTGCATTGAAGGTTTGGAGGCACTACTTGTATGGAAGAAGATGCCAGATATTTACTGATCATAAGAGCTTGAAATATATTTGACCCAGAAGGAATTGAATTTAAGGCAGAGAAGATGGATTGAATTGATTAAAGACTATGATTGCACTATTGAGTATCACCCAGGGAAAGCTAATGTTGTGGCTGATGCCTTGAGTCGAAAGTCTATGGCCACATTGGCTTCTATCAGAACCGTACAGCTACCCTTGATGATTGAGTTAAGGAGGTTAGATGCAGAGCTAGCTGTAGAAGAATCAGGAGCCTTGTTGGCTACTTTCAGAGTGAGACCCCAAATGCTAGAAGAAATAAGAGAAGCTCAGTTGCTAGATCTACATTTGCTTAAAGCTAGAGATTTAATTCAGAGTGGGTCTCAGTCAGAGTTTTCTGTTAGAGGTGATGGAGTGTTATTATTCAAGGGCAGAGTTTGTGTGCCAGCTGTGGAATCAGTGAAAGATCAGATTTTAAGGGAAGCACATAGCTCAGCTTATTCAATGCATCCAGGTAGTACTAAGATGTATAGAACTATCAAACAGAATTACTGGTGGAATGGTATGAAAAAGGAGATAGCTGAGTATGTATCTAAGTGTTTGGTGTGTCAGCAGATTAAGGCTGAACATCAGTGTCCAGCTGGAAAGCTTCAGCCTCTGTTTGTGCCAGAGTGGAAGTGGGAGCATATAACTATGGATTTCGTTGTAGGACTCCCAAAGACCAGAAGGGGCAATGATGCTATATGGGTGATAGTTGATAGATTGACTAAGTCTGCTCATTTTCTGCCTATTAAGATTGTCTTTACCTTGGATAGATTAGCAGAATTATATGTGCATGAAATTGTGAGTAGGCATGGTGTGCCAGTATCGATAGTATCAGATAGAGATCCAAGGTTCACATCTCAATTTGGGCAGAATTACAGAAAGCTTTGGGGACTAAATTGAGGTTCAGTACAGCATTTCATCCCCAAACCGATGGTCAGTCAGAAAGAACCATCCAGACACTGGAGGATATGCTGAGAGCTTGTGTCATGGAATTTTCTGGTAGCTGGGATGATCATCTACCTTTAATAGAGTTTGCTTACAATAACAGCTACCATTCTAGCATTGATATGGCACCATATGAGGCCTTGTATGGGAGAAAATGTAGAACTCCAGTGTGTTGGGATGAGGAGGGAGAGAGAAGGCTGTTAGGCCCTGAGTTAGTGCAGCTTACAGCAGATCAAGTTAAAATTATAAGAGCTAAATTAAAGGCAGCCCAGGATAGACAGAAGAGCTATGCAGATAAAAAGCATAGAGAGGTAAAGTTTGAGGTTGGAGATAGAGTCTTTCTGAAGGTATCTCCTTGGCGAGGTATTATGAGATTTGGAAAGAAAGGCAAGTTGAGTCCCAGGTATATTGGACCCTATGAAATTCTGGAAAGAGTTGGGACACTAGCTTATAGATTGGCTTTACCTCCAGAGTTATCTCAGATTCATAATGTATTTCATGTATCAATGCTTAGGAGGTATGTGCCGGA
This sequence comes from Calamus simplicifolius, assembly GCA_900491605.1. Taxonomy (NCBI): domain Eukaryota; kingdom Viridiplantae; phylum Streptophyta; class Magnoliopsida; order Arecales; family Arecaceae; genus Calamus; species Calamus simplicifolius. Next base: position 59,589 of record UESW01000100.1, read on the forward strand.
TTCCTCTCATGTGATTCAGTCTGAGACTATAGAGTTACAGGGGGATTTATCATTTGCAACAGAACCAGTGAAGATCTTGAGTAGGGAGATTAAGCAGCTCCGCAGTAAAAGAATTCCATTAGTTAAGGTGCAATGGTTAAATCATCAAAAAGAGGAGGCTACATGGGAGCGAGAGGATGAGATGAGATTGAAGTACCCCCATCTATTTGAAAATATATCTAGCTAAATTTCGAGGACGAAATTTCTTAAGAGGGGGAGAATTGTAACATCCTGAAAACCTTGTAATTTATGGGCATTTTCATTTGAAATGAAAGTCAGAAAGTTTCAGTGAAATGTGGGTGTGTTGGCCTTTTGATAAATGTAAAGAGAAGAAATTTTGGAGTAAATAAGTATATTTCTGAATGTTAATGAGTTTGATTTAAGAAATTGAGAGACTTAAGTTTTAATGGGTTTAAATCACAAGAAAAATCAAGTTTAGTTTGAGTTTTATCCTAAAATGATGTTTTTAGTGGTTGGAGTCGACTCTAATTGGAGTGGAGTCGACTCTGGCACGGTTTTAAACTTTCGGCACGCTTTGGAGTCGACCCCTGCAGAGCTGGAGTCGACTCCTACTTTTTGGAGTCGACCCTATTTCTGCTGGAGCCGACTCGCAATCTGTTCGAGCCGACTCCAAGACGGCAGGTTTTTCTGTTAAATCTTGAGAAATTCATATTTAATCCGTTTCAAGTCCGATTTGGATGCCGTTTGAACCGTTGGATTTCTAAAATCGAGTTCTTCAAGATGGTAAAGTCTTTTCTTAGAAATGTTACATAAAAGTATCGATTTAAGTAAAAAATGATGATCTGGGCTATAAATCGATTAAAAAAATGCTATATCAGGGGCAAAATGGGAAAAGGCTCCGATGTCAATTGCTAATTGTGTTAAGGGCAACTTGGAAAGAAAATCTAAGGGCAAAATATCATGGTTATAAGTGAGCCACGTGTTTTCCAAAAAGTGTGCGTTAAGAGTGTTTGAGGGCAAAAGGGAGATTTGGCATGCCTTAACCCTTAAGTTTCCATGACTTGGTCCCCAAGTCATTAGAAAAAGGGAAAACGTGGGTTCAGCCAGAGAAAAGAAAGAAAGAAAGAAAGAGAGAAGAAGAGAGAAAGAGAGGAAGAGAAGAAGAAGAAGAAGGAGAAAGAAAGAGGAAAGGGAAAGGGAAGCTTGGGGTTTGTGCTCGACTCCAGGTAAGCTATAGCTTCCCTAGATCTTGTATGACTTTAGATTTTCTTAGATTATTGTATTTTGAGGTAATAGTAGAAGTAATCTTGAGTAGAGAAAGGGTGGAAGAAAATAATGAGATATTAGAGGATAGATCATGTATGCATGCATGGTTCGTGGGAAAACCTCGTGTGGAGGTAATCCTAATAGCTATTGTATCTGTATGTTGACGTAGGTCAAGAGGGTTATTCCAGGGAGCCGAATACCAGAGTTGAGTACCAGTCGAGGAGTAACCTACTAAGGTGAGTGGGTTTCTCATCTAGCAATGAGAAGTTAATTTGAGCTAGTATAATGAGATTAATACCTAGTTATGGTATGTTATGTTTAGCAGAGTATTATGTATGTTTTAAATATGAGAAATGAGAACCTAGTATATGATATTCTGATAAATGAGTTTTGAGCATGAAAGCACATAAGCATGAGTTTCATGAGGGAATTTGAGTTAATGTATGTATACATGGCATATTTGCATGATAAAGCTTTACAAATGATGTATGATGTCATACTGAGCATCAGGCAGCTAGGGGGCTGATCACCCTTTAGACTGTACTGTAGCATGAGCATTGCACACTACTATCGAGCCGGCACCTCCTTGCGAACAGATCGTACGATGAACCCCAGAATCAGGGGTGAGTGCATGCTTAACCAGGCCAGTGGGGCTGGTTGTGAGCAGCCCGTGGGGGCATGAATCATAGCTCAGTGGAGCTGATTACTATATATAGCCCGTGGGGGCAGAGAGAAAACCCGAGGTTCCAGGGTTAAGGAACAAAGCACTTTGCCAGGTGAACCGCACGGGTAAGGGGTGCTATTTGTGCGGGGATCCTGTTGCTAGTCACGCACCCGATGAGAGTACACCTACAGGAAGGGCGACTGTAGGGTGGTACCTCAGAGGCATTACACACACAGCCCAGCATCATGAGATCTAAAAGCATATGTTGTGATATAAAAAGGGCCAATGGGCCAAATAGTTATCCCGAGAGGAGAGTTTACTTGAGATGCCAGTGGGCAAGCAGATCCGATGGGAGTCTGGGTTGTAGATAAAGAATGCATATCTTCATATTGTAATGCATGATTTTTATTTAATGAGTTATCTTTCAGTGAAAGTTATTATAGAGTATTTCAGTACTGATATTATTTGAAGAATAAGCTACATTTTATTTTATCTGATATCATGTTAAAAATGTACTTTGAGTTGTACAAGCTAAATAGTTCAGCATACGATTGAAATTAAGAGGTTATGGTTCTCTATTTCTCCATAGTTAGATGGTTATCCAGTCACTGGGACTTAGGTCTCATCCCTCTATGATTTAAATGTTCTTTCAGATCAGTGAGTATTTCTGCCAGGATCAAGATAAGCAGGACAGGACCCTTAGCTGGTGAAGCTTGCTTGGATGCAAGGGTGTATAGATAGCCTTGTATATTGAGAGTGTGGTTTGATATTGTATATTTGTATATGTGTATGTGTACAGTGAGATGTAATGATGTTTTAGACCTTTTTGGATATGAATACGAGACTTATGTTTTGGAGAAAATTATGAGCATGATGTGTGCACTTAGATTTTGATGTCGATTGTGAATGTGATCTTGTAAACTGCCTGAGGAATGTCATGAAAAATATTATCTGAGCAGGTTGATGCTTAGTGTTGATTGAGTGATTTGTGTATATAATTGAGATGAAAATGAAAAGTTTTTAACAGGATGTGTTTTCGTGTGTCTGCCACTTATGATAATTAGTTGGGGTTCTCTAGCTCTTTATGGAGCGCTACATAAAGACTAGTAAAACTCTATCCGATTACCATAGGTGTGCAGGTGTGCTGTTGGTGGCCCCAGAGAGAAGGGTGAGCTGATAGTGCTAGCTTGCCTCAGAGAGCCATGAGATCAAAATCAGAAAGATAGCCTTCCTGATCCTCCTTGGACTGGAGAGTGGTAATATCAGCTTCCACCAGCTCAATTTTCCTCACTGGGTCCCCAACTACCAATCTATTCCATCTAGATAGCCTGCGCCTAGCGAGCTCCAGACGCCGAGATAACCTATAAGTAGCACTACCTATGACTGGTGTACAACACCCTGAGAGATGAGGGTCCGAGCTGAGGAGTAGGAAGTCCAAAACTGCTTAAACCGAAACTATCTTCGCTGTTAAGTGTCAGCCTCAGTGGATAGCAAAAGAGGACAGTGATCCAAGGCAATCCTCGGCAGATGAGTAACAGTAGCAGAAGGAAACTTTGAAGCCATTGGGCTGTAGCCATAGCTCTGTCCAGTCTCTCCCAGACACGGGCAGAACCGTGGCGATTATTACACCAGGTGATTGGGGATCCGAGAACCCCAAATCCAGCAACCCAGCTGAAGAAATAAAGGTCCTGAACTTAGTGATGTCCGCTGAGCCAACAAACTGACAACCTCCTTTCTTTTCATTGGCCTCAATAATGCAGTTAAAATCACCAGCAATGATAGATGGATATCCCTGAGTAAGAAGAGAGAGTATCTTGGACCAAAGGACTCGTCTCTCCCGAAAATCAGTGCTAGCATAAGCACCCAATAGAAGCCAGGGGTCGGACGTCCCCTTAGACATGACGAGAGCAACCTCCTGATTGCACTGATGGAATGCATCCACCCTTATAGAGGTATTATGCCAAATAGCCAAAATACCTCCTGAAAGGCCCATAGATTCTACTGCATAAGAATACTAGTATCTGGAAAGCTGTCTCCTAACACGGACCAAGCTGACACCCGACAATCAGGTTTTCAAAAAAACAAAGATATAAAAATTGTGTAACTGCATCAATCTTCCAAAAGAGGAGCGAAACTATGGTTTGCAGGCTCCTCTAACATTCCAAATTAGAATCTTCATTTACTATTTGGGAGAAGCTGGGACCTAGCCTAATCCTCCACCATATTATTATCAGATGGGCACTGCAAAGCCAGGGTACCACGCTCTATCGACTGAGTAGTACAGTCCACCAATAGGGAATCCTCCATTAGAACTTCAGTCTCTACTGGCTGGGGGGATGCAAATAAAGTCTGGATATCCTTGCCCAGACCCTGGATAGCCTTCTTAAGGCAAGCAACTGCGGAATCATAACATCGTCCCTCCTTCTTATGTGGCTGGGGTAGCACAATCTTATCCCCAATCTGGACCAAACCTTGACTGCAGGAAGGATGGCTACTCAAGCCAGCCGAAACAACAGTGTTCCGATTAGATTCCGAAGATACTGAAAAAGTAAATTTGTCTAGTTTGATATTTGAACTAGACGATAAAGCCTTTTCTTTTCTTTTATCAGTTTTGGAATGAACTCGTTGAGTATGGGAGTCTACAGGCCTGGCCTGGTTAAAAGAATCCGACTGAGCATCCATGCAGCCCATGGGCCTTTCAGCCCACTTATCGAAACCAAGTAGGGCAAAACCTTAATACTTTTTGGAAAACTCTTTGTACACCGCCTCCGATGCAGCAAGTCCTACGTGGCCTGCACCACCCTTTCTTATTGGTCGATACCTATTAAAAAATGTTAAGACATCTTTACGACATCCTGAGGTAAAAAATTATGACACCCCAGTTTTAAACTTACGACACTGTAGTTATAAAGTTAAGACACCCGTTCAGAAAGTAAAACCCCAGTTTTAAACTTACGACATCGTAGTTATAAAATTAAGACACTCATTTAGAAAGCAAAAAAAAAAAATTATGACATCTAGTTTTAAACTTACGACACCCTACTTTTAAACTTAAGACACCCGTTTAGAAAAGGTGTATGTACACAAATTCCAAAAAAAACTGTCTGATGTGCATTAATACTTATTTTCTGAGTGAGTGTCGTAATTTTATAACTACGGTATCGTAAGTTTAAAACTGGGTGTCGTAAGTTTTTTTTTTTTTTTCTTAATGTATGTCTTAATTTTATAACTATGATGTCGTAAGTTTAAAACTAGGTCTAGTAAGTTTTTTTGGCTTTCTTAATAGGTGTCTTAATTTTGACATGACCGTTCAGCTTTTTTTTTTTTTTTAAATTTATGTACAGACACGTTTTCTGAAGGGGTGTCGTAATTTTATAACTACGGTGTCGTAAGTTTACAACTGGGGTATCGTAATTTTTTTTGCTTTTTAAACGGGTATTTTGATTTTATAACTACGGTATCATAAGCTTTAAACTGGGGTGTCGTAACTTTTATCTCGGGATATCGTAAAGATATTTTAACATCTTTTAATTAATGTTATATATATATGGACCAATAAAAAGGAATGATATATGTAGGACTTGCTGCATCGAATGCAGTATACAAAGTCTTTTCTATGCTTTTTTGGATTGATTCAGAAGCCTCCTTATGTACTCATTTTACCTTTTTTTTTTTTTTTTTGTACTGATTCAGAAGCCTCCTCATTTACTCATTTTACTTATATATATAATTTGCTGAATCGTTTACATTAATTATATAAATTAATCGTTTATATGTATCGATATACGTGCAATATATGGTAAAATATATTAAACCATTGCATGCGCGTCAATTCACACGGGGCGATGCTGCGGTGCACGCTTGAGGGCGGTGCAGCGAGGCTTTTCCATTCTACTGATTTTGCCCAAAAGAAATACCGTAATCCAAGTGACTTCCCGTCCAAAATCGTCCCTGTTCTCCAGCGCCTCTTCTTTCCTCCTCACTTTCCCCCTTGGATTAACACCTCGAAACCCTAGAAAAGAAAAAAAACCCCAACGACTCGAACGAGAAGAAGAGGAAGAAGGAGAGCAATTGCAACATGCCGAATTTAGAGTGCCGGATGTACGAGGCCAAGTATCCGGATGTGGACATGGCGGTGATGATCCAGGTGAAGCACATCGCGGACATGGGAGCGTACGTATCTTTGTTGGAGTACAATAACATCGAGGGCATGATCCTCTTCTCCGAGCTCTCCCGCCGCCGCATCCGCAGCATTTCCAGCCTCATCAAAGTCGGCCGCCAGGAGCCCGTCATGGTCCTCCGCGTCGACCGGGAGAAAGGATATATCGACCTTAGCAAGCGCCGCGTCTCCGAGGAGGACATCCAGGCTTGCGAGGAACGCTACAACAAGTCCAAGCTCGTCCACTCCATCATGCGCCACGTCGCCGAGACCATGGACATCGACCTCGAGGACCTATACATCCACGTCGGCTGGCCCCTATACCGCAAGTACGGCCATGCCTTCGAGGTGTTTCCCCTACTCTAATCAATCCTTTCTTCCTTGATCAAGTAGACCCAAAGTCGGTTCTTTGCTTTCTTGGATGTTCTTGTTCGGTAAAAGTCGTTTTTTTTTCCCCTTCTATTTCACTTCTTTACAGGCGTTCAAGTTGATTGTGACGGATCCTGATTCAGTTTTGCACCCCCTCACTCGGGAGGTCACGGAAGTTGGTCCAGATGGGCAGGAGGTGATGCAAACGTCTTAAAGTTTTGATCTTCTTCTTCTTCTCCTTGTGATAATGCTGAATCAGGGAGGGAAAATTGCTCAGGTGACGAAGGTTGTGCCGGCGATCGCACCCGAGGTTAAGGATGCTCTGGTCAAGAACATCAGGAGAAGGATGACCCCGCAGCCACTCAAGATACGTGCTGACATCGAGATGAAGTGTTTTCAGTTTGATGGTATTCTTCACATCAAGGTCTGGAATGGGACGTCGAGATGTTGACTTAGTTCCATCTTCCTTCCATTATCATTATCTCGTGGCTAATTTGGTTCATTTCAATTTATTAGGCACTTTAATCTCTCAGTTCTTATTGCTTCTTTGTTGCTGGAGATAATGTTTTGCTGTGACGATCATATGATTGTAATCTTTATGTTGATTAATTATGATGCAGGAAGCTATGAGGAAAGCAGAAGCTGCAGGAAATGATGATTGTCCTGTAAAGATCAAACTAGTTGCCCCTCCACTCTATGTTCTTACGACTCAGACCCTTGATAAGGTTAGTGAGGGTTGAATCAATTTATTTTGTCTCCTGAAAGGAATTTATTTTGTTATCGGTGCTTGTCCTTTTAACTTTTTTAGATCAGCAGAATTCTTGGTGCTTAATCAATCAGAGTGATCTTCCTAGGATGATATCTAATCCTTTAGAAATGATGCAGAATATTCATGGCCTTGGTTGTTTTAATTTGAGTGAATCTGGGGAGTCACTGAGCTTGAAGCTCAAATAGTGGATTGATCAGGGAGAGAATTAGGATAAAGAACCTGTGCTTTCTCATATTAGAAAGTCTTTCCCATTTCCCATTTTGTATTGTTTGGGTTTTGTCCCATCAATTTTGTTTTTTATTTTCATTTTGCTGATTTGTGAAACTTAAGAAAGTGGGTTTGACGTTACCTAGTTGGCCGTATCAGCAACTTTGTGAATAGCAGGTAAACTGAGCTAAGTAGTCTGAAGGTATCATGAGTAGTAATTAATCCGGACACCATCTTCCATAAGGCAACAAAAACATGTCTGCTGAAGGATTTTATAGAAAGATACATTTGGCCTCTCATTACAGATTGAAAATTACTATTTATTAAACTACTTTCAAAAAATAATTTGATTTTTCTTCTTTTTCCTTGGTTTTCAATGTTGTTTTCTTGGCTTGGTTATGTCCTTTAATTGTGTTACATTGATGCCATTTTATTGTTTGTGCTGTGTGTCTTTAATGGTGCTTCTCGAAAACAAAAATATGCTAAGTATTTTGCAACTTTATTTGTTTAAGATGGTTAGACCATGCCTACGCCTTTTCTGTATGCTAATTTGATTGTCAAGCCATTTTAAATATTATAGAAAAAGTTGATTCCATAGGCAATTTGTATGTCTCTAGAACTCATCTTTGCAAAGGCAATTGTTTTCTCCATACTCTCTTAGGCTAGTCCTCAACCTATTGTGAAAAACATTGATGCCGTTTTGTGCTATGTGTCTTTAATGCTGCTTCTCAAAAACAAAAATATGCTAAGTAACTTTTATATGTTTAAGATGGTTAGACCATGCCTACGCCTTTTCTGTATGCTAATTTTGATTGTCATGCCATTTTAAATATTATAGAAAAAGTTGATTCCATAGGCAATTTGTATGTCTCTAGAACTCATCTTTGCAAAGGCATTTGTTTTCTCCATACTCTCTTAGTCTAGTCCTCAACCTATTGTGAAAAACTTGATGTGCTTATTCTGTATCAATTTATGCTAGTATCGTGATACTCAATTCTTCAAACTTTGAAATAAACGTTTACCACACGTGTTGCTACTAGAATACCCAGCCAAGACTATTTACCCAACCTCTAAAAGACTCCAAACAAGAAGTAATAGCCCATTTGAGACTTGCTTGATGAAGATTAAAACATACCATGGATGTTGAAGAAGGCTAGAAGTTGGATATCTATGTATCTCCTTAAAGATGCTGTCATGGAAAATATTAGTATTCATATCAAACTGGTGAAGAGGTCTATGTTATATGATGCTAAAATGTTCTTCTTAGCATGCTTCACCCTCTCTATGATTCTGCTATTTGATTTCCACCATCTTTTTATTCTGTTTAATTTAAACATCTTATGTTTTGAAGTTCTCAACTCAACTCATCTAAGCCTTTTTCCACTACATGGGGTCGGCATCTTATGTTTTGAAGTTCTATGCTAAAATTTTGTAAGCAAGGTTTGCTGTGATGTCAAAGCCCATTCTTTGAGTACACTCTTGCTTATGTTGTTAGCATCATGGGGATTAGCGCGAACTCTTTCTCTGTCTCCATTCTTGCTACACTCCAATTCTTCTGTTTACATGACCTAGATTCTAAGAGCGGGGGCAGTTTTAAGCTAGTGCTATATCAACTTTTTTTAATGCTAAATTATATCTTCTACTTGGTTATTGAATCTTTGCACTTAGTATATGGAAATACTCATTATTTTAAGGTCTTTATGGAGCGTTTGATTCATGAAATGCAACATTTCATTTTGGCATCACTTTAACGGATATGTGATTCCTAAAATTTAAATGTCTGGGCATCTAAGATACCTAAGTTTGGTTCATATAGTAATTTGATGGTAGATTGATGAGTATATCATATTGACGTATTTGGCTAACAAGCCAGGTTACTAGGAATTCAAGTGAGAAATATGTTAAAATTTCAAAATGCCCATGTTTTCCAAATTGAAAAGAAATCAAAGCAAAATAATATTTTCAAATATAATGATTATATATATATAAATATATAATTAACACACAATAATAGAACATATTATAAATATAAATTATTATAATTATATGTTTAGAATATATACTATTTATTTTTGGGATTAAGGCTTTATTGTTGTAATAGTATATATTATATTCAGAATGTATACTATTTATTATATTATAAAATAAATATAATAATAATGTAATATTATGATATAATAGTAATTTAATAATATTATTAATTATATGATAAATTTAATATTATATTATATTATAGTATACAATATTAAATTTTATTAATTTAGTAGTATAAAATACTATAATAATTATAATAATATAAATATAATGTAATATATTTATATTAAAATTATTTTGGGAGAAAATGGGCTCTCCTCATGAATGATGTTTTATTTTGAGGGACAATTTTGGAGGAAAAAAAAGTAACATGAAGATTCCCATCTATTGGCAATTTGAGATTACTCAACCTCTTGGTGGAATTTGATTGTCATGTTTTGTGATAATTTTATCCCCAAAGTAATTTTAAATGCCTATCAACTTTTCTGGATATACCCAACCAAATACGTCAATGTGACATTGTCATCAAGAGATTATCGGAAATCTTTAAACATTGCACGAACCAAATGCCCCCTTTATGATATTTGATGGCTCTCTACCTATTTGTCATAATCATGATAGCAGTAGTGATGCAAGTAATGGGTGTGCTTAGAAAAGCTGAAGCTTCCCATATGTTGCTCAAATAGGAATATATCCATATTTCAGAAGAGCTATAAGTGGGTTCTCTGCTGTTTGAGTGATAAAAATATGTTACCACAATATACACTCAACTTTTTAGGTTATACATGCCTTATCATCTTTGTATTCCATGACATGTCCTGATCAATGTGTTGATCCACCAAAAAGTGATGAATCTGTTACATCACTGATATGGATTTGATATATTTGTAGAAAACTAAACCAGCTACATCTGGATGTACCTGATCTTAGAGATAACTTTTCGGATCTGTTAATCACATTCAAAATTACTCCAATTGGAAGTGTTAAATCCCATGAGATTAGGCCAACTGGGTTTCTTTGCAGAATGAGATGTCCCACTGTCTCACCCTGTTCATGCTGCTGTCCCAGTCGAGCATCCCAGTAGGTATTCTCGCTTTCTCTTTCTACTCCTCCTCCTCCTTTTTTTTCTGTTTTTTTTTTTTTTTTTTTCTTCTTACTTTCTTTCCATGCTTCCTACTTTTTTTTTTCCTTCTCCCTTTATCTCTTTCCCTTTATTGTTTTTGCTTTCCTTTCTTCTGCCTTTCCTTCCTTCCTTTATTTTCTTTTTCTTTCCTTCCTTCCTTTCTTCTTTCTGTGTCTTTTTCTGCATGGATGTGTTTGGTGTCTTACTGGTTCTTGGTTTCTTACAAAAACATGATTAGACACCTGAGACACTTGGGATTTAAAACCAGAGGTGGCATTAAGTCAGATTGGACCATATGAAGGTTGAGTTGATTGTAGGTCAGGTCAAAAGTTGATCAACCTTAATCTAACATATTTGTTAAACTGATCAAAAATTCAGATTCGAACCTAACCATTTTATTAAATAAATAACCCGACCTGACCTATAACGATTGAATTAAGTTAAATCAGTTGAGCATTACCACCTCTATTTAAAATCATGCCCAATTGTTCAGAATAATGGGATAATGGGCCTGAGTAATTTAAATGCATACAATATCTATTCTTTAGAAGTGGCTATTCAGGTCTCCTACTAGTACATGCTATTTTGAGGTTATGCTACATGGGTAAGATCTTTTTGTTATAGTCAGCCAATTACAGCAATTTGTTAGAATTTGATCCAAAGCTTAAAAAAACCACCTTCGATTTTTACGTTATAATTAGCTTATTTTATGGGAAATTCTCCATATTAAATGAGATCTATTGTTTTTTTTATTATTATTTTTCCATGTGATGAACTTCAATGTCACTTCTAAAAAGGGTATTCCAATTCAAGATTCTATTCAAAGGGAGTTTCCTATGGTTCATGTAAAATGAAGTTTGAAAAAGTACTAGTGTCACCTGTTCATATTGGCTGAACTATGGAAGGTCTCCAACATTTTTGCTTATTTAAATTATTTTATTTATTTATTATGAATGCTGCTGTGTTTCTTTGGACAGGAACAAGGGATATTGGTTCTTCATGATGCTATCAAGGCATGTACAGAAGAGATTGACCACCACAAGGGGAAACTCATTGTAAAGGAGGCACCAAGAGCTGTGAGCTCTCTCTCTCTCTCTCTCTCTCTCTCTCTCACACACACACTACTTCTATAGGAATTTACATTTTTGCCTATCACCCCCGAAAGAAATGCCTCTCTCTGTATTGTGGGCCATCCACTTTCGTTTGTTGCAAGGGAAAACTAATGGTTCAGCAGTTTTATGGACCAGTTCATTGGCTATGGTCTCTGCAACTAATTGCATTTCCCTTTGCTTGCTTCCCAACAAGCATCCTAGAATTTCATTATTACCCATTTTTGGTCCTGCAATACCATGATTACCCTTTCTGTCCCCTTCTTTTGTGTGCGTGATGAAGGGGATAGACTTAATACCATAACCGTGACCATCAGCCATTTCCCAACTGTGTGATGAAGGGGACAGACTTAAATGTGTTGACCAGGAAAAAAAAAAAAAAAAATTCTAGGGGTAAAAAAAAAAAAAACTACTCCCCTGGCCTTCATTGTCTGTCAGCTTGTATCCTTTCTGGCTGATATAAACTGGATTGATGCCTCCTGTAGGTGAGCGAACGAGATGACAAGTTACTTGCTGAGCACATGGCAAAATTACGGTCAGCTAATGAGGAGGTTGATGGAGACGTTGACAGCGGGAATGAGGAAGACACAGGTATGGGTGAAATGGATGTGGAGAATTCTGGTGTCAGCATGGCTGACTGAAAAATGAACATCTAGATTAAATTTTAGCATGTCGCACATATTTGAGATGAGTTGCATACAGCAAGTAGTGTGCTGTTAGAGGCCCTTCTCGAGTCTAAAAATTCATTGTTGAGGCCAGCAAGACGGGATTGACTGCTGCTGCTACCATTCATTTGGATGACACTTTGTCCTTGGATTGTGTGACAGTTTCGCAATTTTGTCAACATTTGAAATAGTTTGCTGTTACAGAGAGGTGAAAGCATGAATATGGCCTGTTAAGTGCACATTGATGGTCTGGTACTTGAATTGAAAATTTCATGTATGTCCAAGTTTCTTGAACTCTTTTCTTGCTTCTATGCCCACTAGATCACGCAATGAACATGAAAACACATTGGATCTCCAAGCTTGTAGCGAATTGAATTGATTGTCTACATTGAAATATTAAGCAACAGTTTTCATTTTTCAGAATCTAGTACCGTTGATAGCCATGCATGCTGTTCGGCTTTCATGCCAACCTGGTAATTGTGCCTTGAATGTGAGGGAAGATCCAAAGTTAAAATACCATATCTGTATACTTGGAAAGCAACACCAGTATCTGAACCAAGCCTATTTAGCAATTGTCAAGGCTGGAGGTGTTTTTTGAATTTTTTCATAAAGAATAGGAAATAATTTTTTTAAAAAAATTAATTTTTTTAAATAAAAAATATGTTTCCTAATTTGCAAAAAAAATTTGAATTATTTTTTATTAGTTATTTTAAAATAAAATAATATTTTTTATGACTATATTTTCATCTTTCATCGTTTTTTCTTCTATCAATTATTCTTCATCATTTATTATCACCGTATCCTTGCTATTATCTATCGTTAGTGTGTGTTGTGATCATGGTCATCATCATTCTTCTATTATTGCTATTCTTTATTATTCATCATTATCTTCAATATATTTCTCGTCATCACTAACATATCTCTATCATTCATTAGTATCATCGTTATCATCGTCGTCTCCATTACCATACATTCATCACCCGTTAGCATCACAATCTTTCTTTTTGCTATCAACCATGATACCTGCATGTAAAGATGGTACGAAAAACTCAAAAAAATTAATTTCTTACACATATCTTTCTATAATTAATCTTTAACTAAAGTAAACCATATCTTTTAATATAATATAGACAGACCTAAAACTTTATCTGCAATATGCAAGTTTTGAATTTATTTTATATTCGACCTATTTGTGCGGCTTAGAATTATTAAAAAGAAGCTAAATAGCTGCTGGACAAAGCAGAATTTGTGGATCACCTTTTTTTCTATATATATATATAAAAGGCAAGTTCTGCAGAGAACTTATGAACTCTTAGGCTCTCTGTGGATTTTGTCAAAAGTTATATGAAGGAGGAAAAAAGAGCAACGGTTTGTCAAGAAGGAGGAGAATGATAAGAATAAAGAAGTAAAGGAAAGAAAAAGTTTGATTGATTGTAATTTATCTTAATAACTTAGAATTATCTTATAAATTATCATATTTGATAGGTAGGCATGAATGATATTTTGAGCAATAACATTTGATTCTTAGTATTTTAAGATTATCATAAATTATGATATTTCAATTATTATTTATATATATATCATTAATATGTATGACCTTTTTACAGATCAAAGTACTATATTTAAATAATATGTAATATATTTAATATTATTTATATTATAAATATTTTTAACATTTACATAATATAATAAATAATATATTAAATAGTTTATATTATTTTAGGGGGGGGGGGGCATAAATGAAAAATTGAAACAAAACAGTGCAACTTAGAAAAAGTAAATGACTTCATAAAAGGCTGAGAAGGGTGAGGATACTTTCTTAGTTGAGATGGCACACCAACGATATCAAATGGCAAATGAACCATATAATAATCAAGCAACTAACTTAAAAAGGCCACCTAAAATTCTTAAATCTGACAAGTGAGATCGAAACCCGGCAAGATTGCAAAGGTCAAACTATAATTTTCCGTGTATATTAATCCTTCAATTTATAGATTTGGAACAGCCAAAAATAAAAAGTTCTACAGAGCTTCAAAAGAACGTCCGCCAGCTTGTAGATTTATGTGCTCAACTCCAAAGAACAGTAGTGGCACGTTTGGCATAACTTATTAAACGGGTAGCCCATGAAACCCAAAAACGCGCACACGCGCGCGCACAAACACACAAAAAAGAAGGCACAGTGATCAGATAAATAGGACTATTACATACGGCCTACCATAAAGATTTGAATCTTTTTTTTGTAATGCGATAAGCACCACGGTTTCAGTTACTACTCTGGAACACCTTTGTTTCAAAGCCCTCAAAAATCAGTTGGTCATCCATCCGCTGCCAGAAGCAGCTCTTCCCATGTCGCGATCTTCTTTCTGGGTTTGTTTCTCAGCTGACCCTCCATCCTTTCCTTGTAGTCTATCTTTTCCCATCCACTGAAAGGCACAAATCTTACGTTCTTATTTTCTAGAACTTGGAGGAGCCCTTGTCTTCCTGGTTTGGGTGAGCTTGAAGGAGGCGTCAATAACCCATTCTTGAAGTCTTCCAAGATGCTCGCAACCTGCCATGCGTTAACGCTAGATATCAGTTATGTTGGCTTAAAATGTTAGCTTCAACCGGAAAACCCAGGCAAATCTCCTCAACAATATATATATATATTTTTTTTTCTTATCAGGATTGTATCAGGCAACCTAGGTCAATTGTCGTTATGAAAAGCTGCAAACATACTGCCCAAATTTCAAATGCACAAAATCTACTTCTGTATATTTTTAACCTCTAGAAGTTCTAGCCTCTTTCTGAAAGTTGCTACAATCTATTTCCCGAGACCCACAGAAAACCGAAACGTTGGCATTTCTTACAGTTTCTTCAGCACAATAGAGGTTTGTAGCAATGATCCCGGTCGGTCCTCTTTTCAACCAACCAGCAACATACAAGCCTCGCTCAACAATTGCATGCTCTTCCTGATCACAGCTTAGAACTCTGCCATTCATGTTAGGGACTACACCTGTTAAAAAGCCACGAGCGAAACAATTGGGTCTCAAACTCCAAACCATGGGACAATACTGACCACAGAAATCTAGAACATTACATGCAGTATGCAATGACAAAGAAGATGTGCAAGTGCTGCAATTGCAGTCTCTTCTGTTATATAATTGATTAATCATGCCTACTTTATGATGCACATAAATCTTTGAGATGTTGATCGGGCTTGACAAACTTGGCTTAACGTAGGTTATTAATATTAACAGGGTTGGGTAATACTAAAATTCAGTGCTGACCTCTATATTTATCAAAAGGTAATCCATCAACCGGTACTGACTGGTAACCAATGCTTTTCAACACCAGCCTAAACACAAGAATAGTGCTAAATTAGCCAAATCTGAAGCTGACCAGAAGAAACAGAGGCACTGATAATCAAAATTACAAAAGCTATGTAATATCACACTCAAAAGGACGCCACACAATATGAGAAATACCCACCCACATTTAAGATCTTGGTACTGTCCCGTTCCTACTGCCACTTGTTTGCCAGAAGCTCCATTTTCTACATAACCAAATCCATCATGGTGAACAGAATCATGATAAAATTGTGACTAAAGCAACTCAATCAATTCTAGGACAGCCAGGAAATCTAGAGCATTGGAGTAAATTGTCGAGAAAGTTAAGCACAACTGTCAATTTGAAGTGTAACAAATTCTAACAAAGAATAAGCATAATAAAATATTAGAAGTTCCAGGTATTAGTTCTGCATATCACACCTTTCAAACGTGTCTTCTCAAGGCGCACACTGCTAATGGTGCTACCAGTCTCTGAAGGCAAAAAGCTGTCAGGTTTTCTGAAGAACATGAAGTGGAGTTCTCGCTGGCCAACAACATCACGGTGTTGATGGGAAGTTGCTGCTTTGGAGAGTAACTCATAAACTCTTCGTTGGATTCTTTTTTTTTTAGCTCTTCCTAGAGTTAGCAAAAACACTGACATATAAGTGCCCTGAGCGTAGTGCAAAAAATTTCAAGCAGAGGAGAAAACTAAAGCAAGTGCATGCAAAACTGTGTTTAAAAGCAGTTGGTAATGGAGCGAAAGAATTGGTATTGGTAAAATTTAGAATTCAGATAGCCAGTTGGCTATGCCAACAAAAAATACTGTAGAAAAATCTTTCAAAGCAGCAATAAAAAAAAATGATTTAGCAATCAAGGGTAGAAAACTCATTATCAGAACACTAACGTGTTCCAAATTTACCGTATGATGAGCCAGGCATCTAGAGAATGGGTAAAACTAGAAAAACGCAATTAAATAAGACAAATTCAGTCATTTTGGAGTACAACAGTAGTATCACCAAATAGAGAATAAATGTGAGGATTGGCAGGCTAACATATCTGATTGAGCAATTAAACATTGCTACCATATGTTATGAAATGTAAAATCAATTGAAAAATCTCACTCAAATACAATATTTGTTTCATTTTCACAGTATAACATATACGAACCTCATCAGCTGGAGATGTCACTAAGTCAGCTTCCTGAATGTGAACATTCAGGCCTTTGATACCTGCATAAATCAGATGATCACTTTCATGTAGGTACAAAATAACATTGAAAGGAAACTCCAAGCAGTATTGACTTCTATAAAAATCCAATAAAAAAACACCCTTTAAGGATGTGTAATTAATCATGCAAAAGTGGGTTCAAATGATACTTTTTCATGATTGAGTAACGCTGAGTCATACCAAGAATTTCACGAAGTTCCTTTGCAGTGCAAGCTGCCTGCACTGGACCTCTTCTCCCAACCAAGTACACCTTCCTTTGGCCATAATAAACAGAATCAAAATAGCATCAAAATGATGTGCTGTAGGAGCAATGCAGAACTAAATTAACAAAACTAATTCAATCACTGTTAGGTAGTTTAAACAACATACCTTATGGTGCTCTCACGAAGGGAAGTTAAAGCATGCTCAGCAATATCAGTTGTTTCCAGTTCGTCTATGGGTCGCAAAAGAATACGAGCAACATCAAGAGCTACATTACCCTGAAGGTGACTTATTTGGAAACTGTTTTAACTTCATTATAATGATAAGACTGGATAAGGAAAAGAAAGCCAGATGCTGAAATCAGAAAATATACTTGCATATATGTGTGTGTGTATATATATATATATCTTTCCAGTGAATATATTGAGACCTTCCCATTCAGTAAAAAAAATCACCTTTTCACCTGATGGCTAATTAACAAAATATATATGTTCGCAACATTCCATAAGGAAACACATTTCTAGGTTAGTCAAATTTCATGGGTTCCTCAAATTACCCTATGAAAGTCTGAATAAAACTACAGAAGCTCATATGCAACACTATAACAAAATGTGGTAACAAATGAGAAGATAGAAAGTTCAAGAAATTTGGCTTCATGTGCTTTACTTCATTCACCAAAAGGCATAATCAACGAGAAAAAGTAAGTACCATGATTAGATAATTCATTAGTTTATATGGCTGGTGCAATGATAAGGTATCATAAAAGCAAGGTTTTCAATCTCATAAGACAGAGATGTTCTGATTTTTCTATAGAATGAAATTTCCCATGCTCCATCTCATTCCGATCCCCGACCCAATTAGGCATCCTAGTGCTTGGTTGGAATGCTTTTATCTTAATAAAAAAAAAATCATCTATGAAGCTTTAGTGTTTTATTCAATTTTTTAACATATTTAAACTTTAAAAAATATATTTTTATGATAAATTAGATATATTTAAAATTAACATTATAATGTACTATGACTAAGACAGCACAAATAGCCGAGATCAATCCCAGAACCTCTCTAGGACAAAACAAGATGGATATCTTGGCCCTCATTTTGTCGAGACTTTTTTGAATCACTACATAAAAGCATAGGTATCAAAGGAAGCACAGACTCGAGTTCAAAGGTCCTATTAAATACATGCTACATGAGTTTCCTTCTATAAAGAGAAAAAAATGTTGCTAAATAAGGTGGTTCTTCCAGAACACACACAAATACATAAGAACCAATAACCATAGCTAAGACATTAGCAGCCCCCATACTGTAGTGTCCAAACCACTGTCATGGAGTCATGGTAAACATTTTCATCATAACACATACTGGTAAAACACATAAAAGGATCTATTTTGATCAATTATCTAGTCTATGGATGAAGGCTTTCCATAGTTGACAAGAGTTCCTCATAAATAAAGCAGTGACATGATATACTGGAATTGGGGAAACAATAATCTGCTCCAAGTTAGTGGATGGTCAAGAAGTGCAGCATGTTTTTTTCTAGTGATCTGAATTGCACCAGCTCAGATTTTTTTCCCATTTCATTTGCAAGTGGCTTGAATATAGCTGGAGCACATCAAATTATGCAACTTCGTTATATAATGATACAGACTTGATTACCATATGCCGAAAATAAAGTGTTAGAATCCAATTGGGTAAACGAAGCACAGCTTCAGTATCCTCACAACAGAAAATGAAAGAGTATGGAAAATTAAGACATCCTATTAAAATTAGTATTGCAGCTAATAATATCAGCTGCATATGTGTACAGTAGATCCTTCCAAATGAATCTTATGAAGATACCTGACCAAGGACTACAGCTGTGTCTGTGCTTCTCAAGCCAGGTACCATGTTAGAGCAGTCTGGATGCCCATTATACCACCATACAAACTCTCTAGCTGAGTATATCCCTCCCAAGTCCTACAGCATAGAAAGAAGAAGGCACAAATGATAAAAGAAACAGATTTTCCTATACCTGATGCAAGAGAAGAATTTAAAATTGCCAGCACACTGGTGCAATAGCCTCAACTGCAAAGACAATGATCCTAAAACCAGATTAAGAGCAAAAGATTGAAAAAACTTTGAGTTAGAACTCCAATTTCAACTGGCTTTATATTTGTAAGCTGGGCTGCTGGATGTTTCTTTCATCCCTTTTCCCTCTTCAAGGTTAAACCTATATACTTTCCTCCTCTAGGTTGTGATAGAGGCAACAGATCAATTCTTGATTTCAATATAGCTTTCTGCATAAATTAATTCAAGGATAACTATTAATAAGAAAACCAATAGTGATAAATAAAATGACTTCAACTACGGTTTCAGCAGGTTTAAAATTTTGGGCTGCTCTCCCATCCAGCATTTAATAGAAAAAAATCTTATACTTTCTGAATCTGGGTATGTTTGTCATGATTGTTTGGATTCCAAACAAAAGAAACCAAAGGTAAAAGCTCAATCTTTAGTCAATAAAAAAATTGTTGTAAGGTGTAAACAATTTAATGACAGCTAGTTATCAACATTTAAAAAGTTTATCACAAGAAACAGCAACAGAAGTAACCTGAGACAACTTACTTCTCCAGGCACACCAAGATATCTGTCATTTTCAGCACCATAGGCAAGCACAACCTGCTTGCAAATACATACATCGGTCAAACTGAAGACTCAAACAAAAAAAAGAAAATAGAAGAAAAAACAACAACAAAAGATATAAGGAGGCAGGCAAGCCCTTGAAAGGATCTGTAAGTGCTCATGCTTGCAATTGGAAGCTTACCGCATCATACATCTCGCGAAGCTCAGACAGAGAAACAGTAGTTCCAAGTTTTACATTTCCAAAGAACGAGCACCTCTCATTTGAAGCAACCCGAGAGAATTGGTTTACCACTATCTGTTTCCAAATTTCTGGTAAAACTGAGCTTACTAAGAAAAATTTAGAAATAAGCATACAACAATTCAATGCAATTTACGAAAAACTATGCACGAGCAAAATCACCAAGCTTTATCCTAATTATTTGGCTTAGTTTATCAATTCTGTGGCAGCCATACATACATACCCTAAAGTAACCAGATTGCATTGCATGTATGTGAGTGTCTGAATATGTATGTACGCATGTAATGTCTTATATGTATCCAAAGATATATGACTTTTTGTGCATAAATAGGCAACCTTTTGGTAAAAATTGCTGCCTAGGTGCCAGCAAAGCACCTTACAATATGCCACTAAAATTAGGCAATCACCCACATTGCAATGGTCTGGGCAAGGCTCACCAGGCATCCTGAGGCATGTCAAGTAACTTTGGTGTCAACCACACGACCACCCAAAACAAAAATCATAAGACCAACAATTCACAAGTCTGGTGACCCAACCTGTCCCTTTCCTTGGTTGAGCCACACTAGTTCAGAACTCTGCTGGTTTCAACATTCTCTAAATTAGACGTTGCATCCCCTTTCTAGTCCCATCTTGACATCCCTTCACACAAATGTGCGAGGTCTCTCAGCTAAAAATAAAAAAAACTGTCATCCCCCTTTTATGTCATTCCTAGCCCCTTTACATGATCAACCCCTTCCCAAAACAAAAGATCCAGAATGCTCTTTGTTTTCAGAAAGAAAGAAGAAAAACATTACCTCTCTTTCCTCCCATTAACTTTTTTATTACTATAACATATAAAATCATCATTGTTCAAGTTTTTAACTAGTTGTTCTCAATCAAAATTTACGAAGCTCATAGTCGATAGATCATGTAAACTCAAAATGACATGAGGGTTAAATCAAAGTATCAAACATGACGGATTCATGAACCGAGAATCTTCCCCCCACCTTTGTTTCTGGATGCTCTGGTGCCACTCCTGAACGGACTAATCCAAATGGTGTTGCAACCGGTCTATGATATCCACCTCTGCTCCTTCATGAGCCTTCAACATCTAGCAAGAACAAACAAGCATTTATATTTTGATCATGCATCAAAATTTATGAGTGCACATTATTTTGAAAGCCATGTTAACTAAACCGCTAATAACATCTTTGAAAAGGCCAGTTGTTGCAGGCTGGCGTAATGTGAAGGTTCTGTTCCAACCTACAGACTGAATCCCAAATTAACTAAAAATAAGCATTGTAAATACCTTTTCAGCACTATAGAATCCAGCAGGACCACTACCAACAATGCAGATACGAAGTGTCTGTGGCGTCAAAGAAGAAAAGCCCCTTGAGATCAACTTCCATCCATGGAAGAAAAGTTTTCCCATTTTTTATCTGTAATTTTTTATTCAGCATTTTATTAGTAGTGAAATAATGAACAGAAAAGTATTTAGAATAGCAAAATGCTTGGATCCCAAAGTCAATCTTCATTCATTAGCAAATTCTAATAAAGTTAGAAGTAAAGATGGCAAATGTTCGTCATCTCCATATGTAAATGTAATATTTTAAGCAACAATCGTTCACGCGTCCCCAAGCTTCTTGATGACTATAACGTGTTTCATTGGTTTTGATGACGCCCGATCACTGATAACCGACGTCAAAGGGCTCCGTGAAGTTGTTGACAAAGCTATCCCTTGAAGAGAGACCTGCAAAAAAGTACCGGGGCCGGAAGTTGCTCCGACAGGGACCCTCCAACGGGCAAGTCAATGACCGAAGTCATAGCCATAAGCTTGAGAAAGCTCGTAAGAGAGAGGCTCAGAGATTGGAGGGTTCTCTGAGTGTTTTGAGTGTGTTAAGTGTGTCTTACCTTGCTTAGGATCCCTCTTACCCTTTTAAGGACCCTTGATTTCCGTTTGGGGATCAGCCACGTAGGATTCCATGAAGAAGAATGTCTACTAAACTCATGGTGATTACGTGAGTTCGAAGACGGTTGGTGGGTCTGGTCCCATCAGGCGCATGGATCAGGTGGTTGGTGGGCCTGGTCCCATCGGGCGTAGGTCAGATGGTTGGTGGGCTTGGTCCCATTGGACGCATGGGTCAGATGGTTGGTGGCCTGATCCAATCGGACGCGTGGTCAGATGGTTGGTGTGCTCGGCTCATGTGAGGGGCCACGTGGGCATTGCGGCTCGCTCGGGAGTCGAGCTGATGTCGTAGTCAGCATTGAGGCTGATATCGAAGAGGACGGGCCGCAAGGGCCAACTTGATAAGGAGGATCGCCGAGGCTGCCTTGGAGAAGGGGCCGCCGAGGGCCGCCGTGGAGAAGCGAGGGCCGCTGAAGAGCAGAGCCTCTTTGGAGAGAAGGGGCCGCCGAGGCTGCCTTGGAGAAGCGGAGCCACCGTGCGCTGCCTTGAAGAAACGAAGGCCACTGAAGAGCGGAGCCGCTTTGGAGAGGAGAGGCCACGAGGTCACCTTGGAGGCCTTGGAGAAGCGGGGCGCCGATGACCATCTTGGAGAAGCGGGGGCCGCTAAAGAGTGTAGCCGCTTTGGAGAGGAGGGCCGAGGCCATCTTGGAGAAGTGGGCTGCTGAGGGCTGCCTTAGAGAAGCGAAGGCCGCTGAAGAGCGAGCCGCTTTAGAAAGGAGGGCCGCCGAGGCTGCCTTGGAGAAGTAGGGGGCCGAGGGACACCTTGAAGAAGAGGGGCTGCCTTGATTTCTGCCATCAATTAGCCCTGCAGTTAATGCTTACATGGCACCACTGGTCACATCAGATGCCCCCGCTCCTAAGCTTAAGTGGCCACGCGTCCGCTGACCCTTGAGCGAAAGAGCGCAAAAATTTGTCATGATTGATGGTTTCGCGTGCTATTAATCGTCAAAGGCTGACGCACCCCGAGGCGATGTCGCTTCGAAGTCCTTCCTATTTAAGAAGCTCGGAAAGTGAAGCCGATTTGGGCGCATCGAGGGAATATCTCTCGAGGGATGA
Source organism: Calamus simplicifolius (assembly GCA_900491605.1). Lineage (NCBI taxonomy): Eukaryota > Viridiplantae > Streptophyta > Magnoliopsida > Arecales > Arecaceae > Calamus > Calamus simplicifolius. The sequence continues at coordinate 82,545 of UESW01000100.1, forward strand.
AAAAGTTAGATGTCATCATTAAGCCACCACTCCCTATGTCCTATCATTGGCCGTGGATCTAGCTCCTTGTGTTGAACCGAGGTGCCATATCTCAGGCAAAGGAGTCATTGACAGCTAGGGGTTGTCTACAATCATGGATGGCCGCGTACCGCCTCGGGCGGGATGATTCAAAAATTCTGTATAAAATCGTCTCGCTCGCTCGAGCACGCCTTTTACTCTTTCATCGTCCTTCTTGTCATCTTCCTTCCAGAGTTTTAAGCTTTCAAGTCCGAAACTTTCGCTTTTCTTTGCGTCACCAGGTCAGTCTCTTTTTGCCTCCATCGTTCATTGTCCTTCTTCTTCATGGATTATCGTCCCATTAGGGAGGGCAAGAGGCCCGTTGTAAGTCCCCTTCGTCCTCGGAAGAGGAGGATGAGGTTCCTTTGGTTCATCATCGCCGTCAGCCGGTCGACGGTCGATGGTATCACCATCTATGACTGTCTGGTGGTGGTTGTCCAACCCCCTTCTCGAGTGTTCCCACCCAGGGCACCTCCGCCCAAGGTGGCTCCATCTAGGGTAGCTCCACCACCCCAGTCCGTCCAACCCACCCTCCGGCTGTCGTTTTTGATTCAGCAGGGCCGGAGGGGACGGTCTCTACCATGACCCCTGAGGAGGTAAAAGACCTTAGGGTTAGGTATAGGGTTCCCAATTTATCCGTCTGTCCGCTCCTAGACCGAGGACAGGGTGAACTCAGACCAGCCTGGCCGGGTAGCCCTGTACGAGTTCTTCAAGAGCAGACTCCGCCTTCCCTTCCATCCATTCGTCCTTAACCTGCTGGACAGGTATGGGCTTGTCCGACGCAGTTGACTTCGAACTCGGTTTGGATCATCTGTGCCTTTGTCGTTCTTTGTTTCTTCCATGGCTCGAAAGCCAGAATTTCCTTGCTCCGGGCCTTTTACAAACTCCGTCACCATAATGAAGACGGGTGGTGGATCTTTATGTCTAGGCCCGGTAGGACCCTACCGCTTAGCCTTTCCTCCAAGGTGAAGGGATGGAAATCCCATTTCCTATTCGCCCACGTAGAGGGGTGAGGATGAGTTGGGGGAGTCCCAACGTCGGCCCCAACAAAAACTCCACTATGAACGAGGGACCAAGAACTCTTCGACCGCTTGATGTCCATCGAGACTCCACCCTGCAGGGAGTTGTTGGCCGAGGCCAACCTTTATGAGGCCGGTTTGGCCCCGGCAGTTGGTAAGTGCGAGATCTTGCCCTTCTCGTCCTTTCTGTTTAGTTTCCTCTTTTTTAACTGTCAGTTTCTCGCAGCAATGAAGTTGCCTGCCGAGCGACTGAAGGTGGCAGTGCGGAAGAGGAGGGAGGAGGCCGGCAAGGAAGTGAGGTCAGTCAAGAGGATTCGGCGAAGGCCCAGGGCAAGCCGGCCTAGGCCTCCGTAGCTCCTGTGGAGATGGCTCCCAGAGGAGCAAGTGGAGGGCACCTCAACTGAGGTGCCAATGGAGGGGGGCATCCCCGTCATGGCCGAGGCGGGACCGAAGAGGAGGGGCCAAATGGCCCAGGTGGAAGAGGTTGCGGACGGCCTCTGGATTTTGTCGAGCCGGCAGAGGTCGTCAACCTAAGGCCGAAGACGAGCCTCCAGTCCCTACCGAGTCGACGGGGGCGACGGACTCGGAGGCCAAGGGCGGACACCCAGCGGCCCCCGAGTCGGAGGCTGAGAAAGCAACTCGAAGGCTGAGGACAGAGATGAGCCGGCCGACGATGGTGAGGCGGAGCTGACAACCCCACACTCGCCCCCATCGGGATCCCCGGAGGGAGCCACAACGGCCGTCAAGGTTCTCGGCTATGGATAGCGGGCATCTGGCGGAGCACCTGCTGGAGACGATTCACTTACCGCGCTTCCGTGAGCAGCTCGACTGCGAGCCCGTCGCCAGGATCCTCGATGCGACGTACGTGACGATGCTCCAGGTAGCTTCCTCTCGCCTCATTCTTCTTTTTGTCAATCATGATTGAGCTTTGATTAACTCCTTGGCTTTTGCAGACGGCTAATGAAGTTCTCACCCTTTGAAACGCCGTGATCCGAACCGTCGACGCGTCCTGCACTCCCAAATGCGGTTGGCCAAGTACGGGGTTGGTGCAACGAGTTGGCCGGGAGGCTGGCTGAAGCCCAGGCTCGAGAGATTGAGGTGGCCGGCAAGTTGCTCACGACCAAGGCCGACTGCAACGAGTGGAAGGCCCGATTCAGAGAGGCTGAGGGGAAGGCAGCGGCCGAGCATAACCGATCCTTGGCGGTTGAGGCCAAGCTGGCGGTGTTCATGGCCAGGCTGGAGTGGACCGAAGGCAAAGTCAACAAGCTGACCCAGAGGCTCAGGATGCCGAGGACCGGGCCAAGATGGCAGAAGCCAATGCCCATGCCACCAAGGAAGGGCCGCCCTGGCAGAGCTAGACGCCCGGGAGGCCGAGGAACGGAACGCCGACGCCAAGGCCCTAGAGGGCCCAAGAAGCTGTTGTCGTCGAGCAGTTCAAAAGCTCCCCGACGTTCGAGCAGGAAGTGACGGAAGCCAATCTCGATGCCTACGTCCAAGGCTTCGAGCACTGCAAGGGGAAGGTCACCCAGATCTTCAAGATCGGTGACCTCGGTGCCATCCGACCAAGAGACCCAGACGACGAGGAGTCGAACGAGGATGACACCGACAGCGAGTCGGGGCCCACCAAGCCATAGATCTCTTAGGCCTTCCCCTGTTTTTTCTGGTTCTCTTTCTTTTTGTTGTAATCGACCTTGGGCTGGGCTTTTGTAACCCCTTTGAAAATTAATGAAAAAGGAGAATTTTTTGCCTTACGTTACTTAGCTTTTTGTAGTTGCCGGTTTCTTATAATGGCATGCCATCCTCGATCTTTAGCTCGGCAGCAAGTGACCATATCTCCCAACGATCCGACTGGATTTGTACGAACTCGCTGCACCGGTCAAGCTCTTAATCCCTTAGGCGCTTGTCGGGATGACTGCAGGGTGTCAGTGTCGACTAAGGAATACTTGGGCAGGCTTGGGAGTCCTCCAGAACCACCTCGAGGGTTTTGTGCGCCAGCCAAGGGGCAACTCAGACAGGAACGAGCTATCAGGGTCTTGAACCGCCTCGGGGGCGTCTCCACGTCGGACCGAGTGGTGTCCCATTAGCCGCGTATCCGTCGAGCTCCTTTAGAACTGCCTTCGGGGTTTATGTGCCGACCCGAGGGACGACTCGAACGGGAACGGAGCTGTCAGGGTCTTGAACTGCCTCGAGGGCGTCTCCACGTTGAATCGAGTGGTGTCCCATTAGCCGCGTATCCGCCGAGCTCCTTTAGAACCGCCTCAGGGGTTTGTGTGCCGATCTGAGGGGCAACTCGAACAGGAACAAGCTGTCGGGTCTTGAACTGCCTTGAAAGCATCTCCATACCGGAACGAGTGGTGTTCCATTAGCCGCGTATCCGCCGAGCTCTTTTAGAACCGCCTTGGGGGTTTGGGTGTGACTTGAATGGGAATGGAACTATCAGGTCCTGAACGCCTCAGGGGCATCTCCACACCGGACCGAGTGTGGTTCCATTAGCCGCATATCCATCGAGCTCCTTTAGAACTGCCTTGGGAGTTTGTGTGCTGGCTCGAAGGGCGACTCAAAGTGAATTTGGAGTCTCTCCATTTGAGCAGTTAGGCCTCCTCACGGTTAGTGGGGAGAGTGCCGTCAGTGAGATAGTGGATGTAGGCATCCATCCATGTGGCTCCTGTGCGACCAGGAGGACTTCTTCTTTGTCTTAAATGGTGGGCCTTTCCAAGTGCTCGATGTAGGTGCTTCCTAGGATGTTGTTCGCCAAGGTTGCCAGACAGAAAAGGGCATCAGTCTTGGCGTTTTCGCTTCGAGAGATGTAACTGATGCTAAAGTACGTCAATGAGGAGGTCAGGAGTCGAACCTTCTCCAAGTGTCATGCCAAGACGGGATACCGCGCCTTATACTTTCCATTGATTTGTTCGAAGACGAGCTAGAAGTCAGTGAAAGTTTTGAGACGCTTCACCCCGAGCTCCTGGGCGAGTCTCACCCTAGCCAGCACGGCTTCGTACTCGGCTTGGTTGTTTGTAGCTTTGAAAAGGAACCGAAGGGCATATCCACCTTCTTGCCCTCTGGACCCGCGAGGATGAGACCGGCTCCACTCCCTTGCGAGTTTGAGGCGTCGTCCACGTGGATGATCCAGACTTCCCCCATGCCCTCGAGCTCAACATCCGGTTGCATCAATGAGGTTTTTCCACCTGCTTCTCAATCCAAGTGCACTCGACTATGAAGTCGGCTAAGACTTGGAACTTCAGAGCCGGCCTTGCTTGAAAAGAGAGATCGAACTCTCCTAACTTGATCGCCCATTTGGCTAACCGGCCGAGGTGTCAGCATGAGCTAGAATAGCCTTAAGAGGTTGGTCCGTAAGCACCACGATGGGGTGGGCTTGGAAATATGGCCTAAGGTGCTGAGCGGAGATGATCAGGGAAAAGATTTTTCTCGGTTCTGGAGTACCTGACCTCGGCGTCATGGAGCACTTTGCTAACATAGTAGACGAATTTCTAAGTTGTTGGTGTCGAGGCGTAATAGGACGGAGCTGATGGCCTTCGAGGAGGCGATGAGAAAAAGGAAAAGGCTCTCCCCGTCTCTCGGCTTCAATAGCAGTGGCGGGGTAGATAAGAACACCTTTAGCTCTTCAAAAGCTCTTTGGCAATCTTCCGTCCACTCGAATTCATTCATCTTGCGCAGGGCCTTGAAGAAAGGCAGACATCTCTCGGCCGACTTAAAGAGAAAACGGTTCAGGGCTGCCACCCTCCCAGTAAGCCGTTGCACTTCCTTCTTGTTAACCGGTGGCCTCATGTCAAAAAGGGCATTGATCTTCTTCGGCTTTGCCTCAATGCTGCGCTGCATCACCATGAAGCCTAAAAACTTTCCTGCTGTGACCCCGAAAGCACACTTTCGCGGGTTCAGCTTCACTAGATAGCCGCAAAGATTATTAAAGGTTTCCTCCAAGTCAGAGACGTGGTCGAAGGTGTGGACGCTCTTTGTCAGCATGTCATCCACATATACTTCCATATTTCGCCCGAAATGGTCTTTGAAGACCTTATTCATTAGTCTCTGATAAGTTGCTCCTGCATTTTTGAGACCAAAAGGCATTATCTTGTAGCAATAGATGTCCTTCTTGATCACGAAAGAGGTATGCTCTTTGTCCTTCGGATCAAACTTTATTTGGTTGTACTCGAAAAAAGCATCCATAAAGCTGAGGAGCTCGTACCGGACGTAAAATCCACCATCTGATCAATCTGAGACAGTGAAAAGCTGTCCTTTGGGCACGCCTTGTTGAGGTCGGTGAAGTCGATGCAGATCCTCCAACTCCCGTTGGCCTTGCGGACCATCACCATATTGGCCAACCAATCCGAGTAGTGTGCTCCAAGATGTGGCCAGCGACGAGTAGCTTTTCGACTTCTTCGTCAATGGTTTTCGTCGCTCAGAGGCAAAACTCCTCTTTCTTTGGCGGATCGGGTGATGCCTTGGATCGATGCTGAGCTTGGGGTGATTACCATCCATGATATGCCGGGCATGTCCAATGCCGAACAGGCGAAGATATCCAAATTGGCCCATAGGAAGGCCAAAAGGCGATCCCTGTCCTTCGCGGGAAGAAGTTCACCAACCTGCATCGTCCTTGCCGAGTCGTCTTCTAATGGAAAAGTAAGTAGTCGCTCAGCCGGCTCTCCTTTGCCGGGCTTCCTGGGATCGGGTGCCCCCAGGACCGATGCGACCGCTGCTTCTTGAGGACTTGAAGCCGCATGATAGCATGGCAAGACCGGGCTAGTCTCCCCTCGCATCTCGTCGATTATGCTGCTGGTTGGAAATCTGACGAGCAACTGCTTAATGGAGATGACCACATCGAGAAGATTCAGGTCGGGTCGACCGAGGATGGCGTTGTATGCCAAAGGCACTCGAACGACCAGAAACTTCATCAAGACTGTGCTTTGACACGACGGCATTTCGCCGTGACTGGAAGGGTAATCTCGCTTTCTACCCTTATTGAGTCGCCTATGAAACCGACCAAAGGTGTTGCCACTGGAGGAGGGAGCTGAGAGACAAGTTCATCTGAACAAATGCGTCGTAAGTAATGATGTCAGCTAAGCTTCCACTGTCAATTAGGATTCATTTTACAGGGTGCTTGGCAATCATCATCGAAACAACGACGCCATCATTGTTTACATTGTCAATCCCAGCTAACTCCCTTTTAGGAAAAGGGATTACATCATCTAACTCCTCGTCCCCCCCTTGACCTTTTGGACGTAAAGCCCACTCCCAAAGAAACCATTCCCACCGTCTTCTCCGTTGGGGCATTGTCGACGTTGGCCTGAGCAGGTGAAGGCCCCATCAATGCTGGAACAGCCGGGGGTCCCTTCTAAATATATTTTCCAAGGTCGCCCCTCTGAATGAGTTCCTCGATGGAGCACTTCGGGCTGTAGCAGTTCTCGGTGTTGTGGCCATAGTCTCGGTGGAAACGATAGTAACGACTCTTGTCGCGGGGAGCTCCTTTCTTAATTAGACAGGGGCGATGGAGGGATGGCTCACCCTCGATCTCCATGAGAATGTGAGAACGAGGGGCGAGAAGAGGGGTGAGCTCATCTTTCTCTGGGGGCAAGACTCTGGCGCATGTCCTTCGAGCGACGTGGTGGCTCGAGCTTCTTGGAGCGAGAGGGTCTGCTTGGCTCCGAGCGAGCAGACCTCCTGCTAAATCCCCTATCGGACTCCCTGCGGGTGGAGTCGGCTTCGTTGGTACAGATGTATTTCTGCGCGCAAAGCAGGAGTTCGAGTAGGAGCTGAGTCGCTTCTTGTTAAAAGATAAAGTGAAATGGAAAGGACGGAGTCCCCATTTCAACGCAAGGGTTGCCACCGCATCGTCCAAATGATAGACCTTGAGGGCAGCCATTTTAAAACAGGCCACGAAACTGTCCGCCACCTAGGGATCCTCCGACAGAGTCAAAGTGTGCCAGAAAGGCCCTCTCCAACTGTCGGAAAGAGTTTACACTGTGTGGGGTCAGGCGGGAGTACCAAACGCGGGCAACCTTCCGCAGGATGGCAAGAAAAGCCTTGCAGAGAAGGGCATCGGTAGCCCTTTGGACTTGCATGAAAGCCTTGTAGCTCTCGAGGTGATTGAGTGGATCCATTGTACCATCATACGGATCCAGCTGAGGAAAACAAAATCTGAAGGGGACAAGCTCCTCCAAGATACGGGGAGTCAAGAGAGGACGAGTGTCGTAGTCCACCTCCGGCTGGTTGATGATTTTTCTGCTGAGCTCCTCCAACCGCCGGTGATACTTGTCCAAGCGCTTCTCCGCCTGGTGATTGATGGTTGACATCTTCCTCAAGGATTCGAAAGATGAAGAAGGGGAAGAGCGCAAGCGGTGATTCCTCTGCTTGGACTCTTCCTGATGCCGTCGCTCGGTGAAGGAGTCGCCCGAACTACGGGCGAGGGAGCGTGACCTCTTGAGGGTCTCCCGACGACGCTCTTTGGGTGAGGCACGAAGGTGGCGAGCCTCTCGCTGAGGTCTCCCCCGAGAGGATTGCTAGCTGGTTGGTGCATCTGCCGCAGCAGTGTAGGAGGCCTGGGCTGGTGTTGGGTGGCCCACAAACTGCTGCTCCTAGTCCGTGAACTATCGCAGTCAGAGTCTGAACTTGTCGAGCGAGCACGGCCAACTGGTCAGCTTAGGTGGCTGCAGTGGTGGCGCGGGAATGGCTGAAGGATTAGCAGCGGGAGGGTTAATCTCCTGCCGCTCGTCGGTTGAAGGTGCCCCCCAGCGTGATGATGGAAGCCTTCCGAGCACGCATCACCACCATTGTCGATGTAGAGGAAAAGAGAGCTTATAGCTAGGTGTTACAGAGCTCTACTCTTCTTCTCCTTTTCTGGTGCACTAATCTGATGATGCCCGATCACTGATAACCGACGTTAGAGGGCTCCGTGAAATTGTTGACAAAGCTATCTTTTGAAGAGAAACCTGCAAAAAAAGTCCCGGGATCGGAGGTTGCTCCGGCGAGGACCCTCCGACGGGCAAGTCAACACCGGAGTCACAAACGTAAGCTTGAAAAAGCTCGTAAAGGAGAGGCTCAGAGATTGGGGGGTTCTCTGAGTGTTTCGAGTGTATTAAGTGTCTTACCTTGCTCTGGATCCCTTTTATCCTTTTAAGGACCCTTGGTTTTCGTCTGGGGATCAACCACGTAGGATTCCGTGGAGAAGAATGTCTGCTAAACTCATGATGATTACGTGAGTTCGAAAATGGTTGATGGGCTTGGTCCCATCGGGTGCGTGGGTCAGATGGTTGTTGGGCCTGATCCCATCTAGCGCGTGGGTCAGGTGGTTGGTGGGCTTGGTCCCATCGGACGTGGGTCAGGTGGTTGGTGTGCTCGTCTCACGTGTGGGGCCATGTGGGCATTGCAGCTCGCTCGAAAGTCGAGCTGGTGCCGTAGTCAGCATTGAGGCCGATTTCGAAGAGGGTGGACCGCAAGGGCCAACTTGATGAGGGACCGCCGAGGCTGCCTTGGAGAAGAAGAACCATTGAGGGCCGCCTTGGAGAAGCGGGGGCCGCTGAAAAGCAGAGCCGCTGTGAATAGGAGGGGCCGCCGAGGCCACCTTGGAGAAGCGGGGCCGCCGAGGGCTGCTTTAGAGAAGCGAGGGCCGCTGAAGAGCGAAGCCGCTTTGAAGAGGAGGGGCCGCTGAGGCCGCCTTGGAGGCCTTGGAGAAGCGGGGCCACCGAGGGCCACCTTGGAGCAGCGAGGGCCGCTGAAGAGCGGAGCCACTTTAGAAAGGAGGGGCCGTCGAGACCGTCTTGGAGAAGTGGGGCCACCGAGGACCGCCTTGGAGAAGCGGGCCCGCTGAAGAGTGAAGCCGCTTTGGAGAGGAGGGGCTATCGAGACCGCCTTAGAGAAGCAGGGCCGCCGATGGCCGCCTTGGAGAAGCGGAGCCGCCGAGGGCCGCCTTGGAGAAGCAAGGGCCGCTGAAGAGCGGAGCCACTTTGGAGAGGAGGGGCCTCCGAAGCCGCCTTGGAGAAGCGGGGCCGCCGAGGAGAAGCAGGGCCGGACCGCCTTGATTTCTGCTGTCAATTAGCCCTGTTGTTAACGCTTACGTGGCACCATTGGCCACATCAGATGCCCTCTCGCTCCTGAGCTTAAGTGGCCACGCGTCCGCTAACCCTTGAGCGAAAGGAGCGCAAAAATTTATCATTATTGCTGGTTTCGCATGCCATTAATCGTCGAAGGCGGGGCGCGCCTCCCCGAGGCGATGTCGCTTCGAAGTCCTCGTATTTAAGGAGAAGCACGGAAAGTGAAGCCGATTTCGAGGCGTTAGGGAATATCTCTCGAGGGATGGAAAAGTCGGGTGCTATCATTAAGCCACCACTTCCCATGTCCTATCATTGGCCGCAGATCTCGCTCCCTGTGTGGAAATGAGTGTCATATCCCAGGCGAATGAGTCATTGATAGCTAGGGGTTGTCTTCAATCGTGGACGGCGGCGTGGCACCGCCTTGGGCGGGACGATTCAAAAATTCTGTATAAAATCGTCTCGCTCGCCCGAGCGCGCCTTTTATGCTTTCATCATCCTTCTTGTCATCTTCCCCAGAGTCTTGAGCTTTCAGAGTCCGAAACTTCCGCTCTACTTTGCCATCACTAGGTCAGTCTCTTTTTGCCTCCATCTTTCTTTGTCCTTCTCCATGGATTGTCGTGCCATTAGGGAGGGCAACAGGCCCGTTGTAAGTCCCCCTCCATCCTCGGAAGAGAAGGACGAGGTCCTTTGGTTCATCGTCGCCATCGGCCGGTCGGTGGTGTCACTATCCGTGACCGTCTGGCGGTGGTTGTCCAGCCCTCTTCTCGAGTGTCCCCACCCAGGGCACCTCCGCCCAGGATGGCTCCATCTAGTGTAGCTCCACCACCCCCAGTCCGTCCGACCCCCCCTTCGGCTGTCGTTTCTGATTCAACAGGGCCGGAGGGGACATCTCGCCATGACCCCTGAGGAGGTAGAAACCTCAGGGTTAGGCATACAGTTCCCAGTTTCATCCGTCTGTCTGCTCTTGGACCCGAGGACAAGGTGAACTCGGACCAGCCCGGCCGGGTAGCCCTGTACGAGTTCTTCAAGAGTAGACTCCACCTTCCTTCCATCCATTCGTCCTTAACCTGCTGGACAGGTATGGCCTTGTCCGGCATAGTTGACTCCGAACTCGATTCGGATCATCTGTGCCTTTGTCGTTCTTTGTTTCTTCCATGGCTCGGAAGCCAGAATTTCCTTGTTCCGAGCCTTTTATAAACTTCGCCACCATAGTGAAGATGGGTGGAGGATCTTTACGTCTAGGCCTGGTAGGACCCTACCGCTTAGCCTTCCCTCCAAGGTGAAGGGATGGAAATCCCGTTTCCTATTCGCCCACGTAGAGGGGGTGAAGATAGTTGGGAGAGTCCGACGTCGGCCCGAACAAAAACTCCGTTGTGGACGAGAGGGACCAAGAACTCTTCGACCGCTTGACGTCCTCCGAAACTCCACTCTGCAGGGAGTTGTTGGCTAGGCCAACCTTTATGAGGCCGATTTGGCCCGGCAGTTGGTGAGCGCGAGATCTTGTCCTTCTCGTCCTTTCTGCTTAGTTTCCTCTTTTCTAACTGTCGATTTCTCATGCAGCAATAAAGTTGCCCGCCGAGCGACTGAAGGCGGCGGTGTGGAAGAGGAGGGAGGAGGCCGGTGAGGTAGTGAGATCGGCCAAGAGGGTTCGATGGAAGGCACAGGGCAAGCCGGCCCAGGCCTCCGCAACTCCTATGGAGGCTGCTCCCATGGAGGAGCCGATGGAGGGCACCTCGGCCGAAGCGCCAATGGAGCAGGTGTCCCCATCATGGCCGAAGCGGGACCGAAGAAGAGGGGCCAAACAGCCCAGGTGGAAGAGGTTGCGGACAGGCCTCTGGATTTTATCTAGCCAGCGGAGGTCATCAACCTAGAGGCCAAAGACGAGCCTCCGATCCTACCGAGCCGGCGGGGGCGACGGACTCGAGAGCCGAGGGTGGACACCGGCCGCCCCCGAGCCGGAGGCAAAGGCAACAACTCCAGGCCGGGGACAGAGAGGAGCCAATTGACGACGGTGAGGCAGAGCCGACAACCCTGCACTCGCCCCCCCGGGATCCCCAGAGGGAGCCACAACGGCCACCGAGGTTCTCGGCTATGGATAGCGGGCCGCAGCAGCTCGACCGCGAGCCCATCGCCAGGATCCTCGATGCGACGTATGTGTCGCTCTAGGTAGCTTCCTCTCACCTCATTCTTCTTTTTGTCAATCATGACTGAGCTTTGATTAACTCCTTGGGTTTTGCAGATGACCAATGAAGTTCTCACCCTCGGGACGCCGTGATCTGGACCGGCGATGCGGTCCTGCACTCCCAGACGCGGTTGGCCAAGTAACGGGGTCGGTGCGATGAGTTGGCCAGGAGGCTGGCTGAAGCCTAGGCCTAGGACTGAGGTGGCCGGCAAGTTGCTCGGGCCGAGGCCGACTGCAATGAGTGGAAGGCCCGATTCAGAGGCCAAGGGGAAGGCGGTGGCCGCATAACCGGTCCTTGGCGGCTGAGGTCAAGCTGGCGGTGTTCACGATGAGGCTAGAGTCGACCGAAGGCAAGGTCGACGAGCTGACCCAGAGGCTCAGAGAGGGCTGCCCTGGCGGAGCTGGATGCTCGGGAGGCCAAGGAACGGAAGGCCAACGCCGAGGCTCGAGCCCAGAGCGCCAAGGTCCAAGTCGAGAAAGCTGAGAACCGGGCCCAGGACGCCGAGACATGGGCTCAGAACACTATCGAGTAGTTCAAAAGCTCCTCAGCGTTCAAGCACGAAGTGATGGAAGCCAATCTCGATGCCTACGTCCAATAATGGCGTACCATCCTCGGCCTTTAGGCTCGGCAGCAAGTGGCCATAGTCTCCCGACGATCCGACCGGGATTTGTACGAACTCGTTGCGCCGATCGAGCTCTTAGTCCCTTAGGCGCTTGTCGGGGTGACTGCAGGGTGCCGGTGTCGGCCGAGAATACTTGGGTAGGCTTGGGAGTCCTCCAAAACGCCTCGGGGGTTTCATGCACCAGCCCAAGGGGCAACTCGGACGGGAACGAGCTATCAGGGTCTTGAACCGCCTTGGAGGGAGCGTCTTCACCCGGACCGAGGGTGTCCCATTAGCCACATATCCGCCGAGCTCCTTTAGAACTCCTCGGGGGTTTGTGTGCCGACCCGAGGGGCAACTCGAACGGGAAATGGAACTGTCAGGGTCTTGAACCGCCTTGGGGGCATTTCCATCCCGGAACGAGTGGTGTTCCATTAGCCGTGTATCCGCCAAACTCTTTTAGAACCGCCTCGGAGGTTTGTGTGCCGACTTGAGCAGCGACTTGAATGGGAACGGAAGCTATTAGGGTCTTGACCGCTTCGAGAGCTCTCCATGCCAGATCGAGTGGTGTCCTATTAGCCGCATATCAGCCGATCTCTTTTAAAACCGCCTTAGGGGTTTATGTGCCGGCCCAAGGGGCGACTCAAACGGGAACGGAGC
>UESW01000101.1:0-94976 GCA_900491605.1 Calamus simplicifolius
AATTGATAATTTCAAGAGTTGGACATCTGTTTGTTGCATAGCATTTTCATAATTAACTTTAAGGGCACAAACCCCTAATCAAGATAAGGTGGGATTTCATCACCCTTCCTTGGCCCACAAACCACATCCTTCATTCTACATTAACCCAAACCTTTAACTCTAAAATTAATAGACATCAGCCCCTAAGGAACTCGAGCTCAATAGGACAAGGCGGTCTTGAAGTTAGGAGCTATCTAGATCTAGGGTAAACCTAGAATAGAGAGTCTAATCTTTGCTAACTTGATTGCTAAGAATTATTAAACCCTAATTAAATTTCATTGCTCTTAGTTCTAGGAATCTTTTAGGGTATTTTCTTTAGAATCTTCTTCTTTTCTTCTATTATTAATAATAAAATAAATAAAAAAAAATTTGTTTGCTTTAGAGTCATTGGTAGGGTGTATGCTTGGTCGCCGATCGTTGCAACCCAACCTTATACCCTTAGATCCTGAGATAGAAAGAACTATTAGAGCAAACAGACTCAGAATTATGGATCCTAATAACGAAAATAATCAACCACGACAGTTAAAAGAGTATTTCACTCCTTCAAGGTATACCTACTCTCCCTGCATTCAAGTGCCTCCAGTAGAGGCTGTCCAATATGAAATTAAGTCAAGTGTAATCCAAATGTTACCATCTTTCTATGGACTTACAAATGAGGATCCCTACAAACACTTAGATGAATTCTTGGAAATTTGCTCAACTGTCAAGATTCAAAATTTCTCTGATGATGCACTTAGGCTTAAGTTATTCCCTTTTTCCCTAAAAGATAAAGCCAAGTATTGGTTAAATTCATTAGACACTGTTATAATTTCAACTTGGGATCATCTTCAGAGAGAATTTCTTAAGAAATATTTTCCTATAGGAAAAACGAATCAAATTAGAAAAGCCATAACAAGTTTTTCCCAGACAGATGGAGAAATGTTCCATGAGACATGGGAGAGATTCAAAGAACTGATTAGAAAATGTCCACATCATGCTATACCCAAATGGCAACTGGTTCAGTGCTTTTATGATGGTTATCAGAAAAGCATAGGCAAATGGTTGATGCTTCATGTGGTGGGACATTTATGTTAAAAAATGAACATGAAGCTTGGCAACTCTTTGAGACATTGAGTGAGAATTCATTACATCACATGTCAGTTGCTCGTCGAGACCCTCCCGTAGAACCTAAAAGAGGTGGAATATATGAAATAGGTCATTCTACAGATATCTATACTAAGGTAGATGAATTATCCCATAAACTTGACCGGATTCTACAAGTTGGAAACATCTCTTCCCCATCTACTCAATTACATGAGGTCTGCATAATTTGTTCGAGTCCAACCCATTCTATAGGTGAATGTCCAGCTGCATACCAATTTCCTGAACTTGTTCAAGAGCAAGCCCACCAAGCCCAAACCCGATTAGCTCCTAGAACAGGAAATGATCCATTTTCAAATACTTACAATCCTGGCTGGCGAAATCACCCAAATTTTTCTTGGAAACCTCAACCTGTAACCAATTCATCGATCAGACCTAATTATCAAGAAACTAATTTTAGAAGCATGCCATATTCACAATATCCAAACATCCCACAACCTCCACCGAATAATCAGCCTACTTTTGAAGACAAAGTGTTACAAGCATTGAAAGGGCTAGAAATGAATACTCAAATCCTTCACTCCCACACACAATCTATTGCAAAACTAGAAACTCAGATAGGTCAATTAGCCACAGCATTCAGTAGAAGGGAGGAGGGTAAGTTACCTAGTCAGCCTATCGATAACCCGAAAGGACAATTCATGGCTGAAGGTTCCAATAGTCCTGACAAATTCCCAGAACATGCTAAATCAGTCATGACTCTCAGAAGTGGAAAAACATTGAACCCACCTGAACCAACCCAGAAATTAGAAGTGGCTAAACCAGAAGAGAAGAAATGAAAAAGAAAAGGAATTCAATGATCAAGCAATCATACCTAAAGCCCCATTCCCTAGTGCTTTAGAATCTCCTTTGCCTTCAGATAAGAAGAATATAAAATGAATGAGATGCTTGAGTTATTTAAGCAAGTCCAAATAAACTTACCTCTTCTCGATGCTATCAAGCAAGTTCCAGCTTATGCCAAATTTTTGAAGGATCTATGCACACAAAAACGGAAAGCCAAGACACAAATACCAAAAAAGATACATTTGACTGAGCAAGTCAGCTCAGTTGTTCAGCAAATAACCCCACCCAAACTAAAAGATCCTGGTACCCCGATTATATCATGTGTCATAGGAAACTTCACAATCAAGAAAGCATTATTAGATTTGGGTGCGAGTGTAAACCTTCTCCCAAGTTCAGTGTATGAGTTATTTGGATTTGGAGAGTTGAAACCCACGACAGTAACACTACAATTGGCAGATAGATCAGTCAAAGAACCTCGTGGAATATTGGAAGATGTATTAGTAAAGGTGGATGAATTCTATTTTCCTGTCGACTTCCTTGTGTTAGATATGGAATCTAGCGGTAATCCTAACCAAATTCCCATCATCCTTGGAAGACCTTTTCTAGCTACTGCTAATGCATGTATAAATTGTAGAACAGGTGTGATGGATGTATCTTTTGGAAACAAGAAGATGAGATTAAATATTTTTAATGCTTCCCAAGGACCACCTGTGTATGATTTAAATGAAGTAAACATGATAGAGGAAGTAGTAGATAAGAAATTCCAAAGTTTGATTGATTCGGATCCTTTACAAACATGTCTTACACATTTTGGAATAGATGACTTTGATATTGATGAGTATACCAAAGAGATAAACATGTTATTAGAACCACCTAAGTTCGACACCATCCCTCCTTGGACTATAAAATATGAACCACTTCCAACTAAACCAAGTCCTTTAATACCATCCTTGGAAGAACCACCCCAACTAGAATTGAAACCTCTTCCAGATGACTTAAAATATTCATTCCTTGGACCCAATGACCCTTCCAGTAATCATTGCATCTACCCTAACCTCTGAGCAAGAAGATAAATTGGTAGATGTACTTAAAGAACATAAAGAGGCAATTGGATGGACAATAGCTGATCTTAAGGGAATTGACCCTTCCGTTTGCATGCACCACATTCATAGTGAAATTGAAGCCAAACCACATAGAGACATGCAACGAAGGCTAAATCCAAACATGAGGGATGTTGTTAAGAAAGAAGTAGTAAAATGGCTTGATGCTGGTATCATTTATCCAATTTCAGATAGCCAATGGGTCAGTCCAATCCAAGTAGTACCTAAAAAATCGGTATTACCGTGATTAAAAATGAAAAGGGCGAATCAATTCCTACTCGCACATCAACTAGTTGGAGAGTGTGTATAGATTATCGAAAGTTGAATGCCGTGACTAGGAAAGACCACTTTCCTTTGCCTTTTATCGATCAAATTCTAGAACGGCTAGCGGGACAAAGTTTCTTTTGTTTCTTAGATGGATATTCAGGATACAATCAAGTCCCAGTATTTCCTGCAGATCAAGAAAAGACCACCTTCACTTGTCCCTTTGGAACATTTGCCTTTAGACGTATGCCGTTTGGTCTTTGTAATGCACCAGCCACTTTTCAACGATGTATGTTGGCCATATTTTCTGATATGATTGGTCAATTTTTGGAAGTATTTATGGATGATTTTTCAGTTTTGGTGCATCATTTGATAGCTGCCTCGAGAACTTGACTAAGGTACTGAAACGATGTATGGAAATGAATTTAGTCCTAAGTTGGGAGAAGAGCCATTTTATGGTTCGTGAGGGAATTGTGCTTGGACACATTGTTTCAGAGCGAGGTATTGAGGTTGATAAAGCCAAGGTTGAATTGATCTCAAATCTACCACCCCAACCTCAGTTAAACAAGTACGATCTTTCCTTGGTCATGCTGGTTTTTATAGACGTTTCATCAAAGATTTCAGTAAAATTTCTCGACCATTGTGTAATTTGTTGACCAAAGTTCTTTTAATTTTGATAAAGATTGTCTAACAGCCTATAACATCCTTCGAACTGCTTTGACCACTGCACCAATTATCAAGCCCCCAGATTGGACCATACCTTTTGAAATCATGTGTGATGCTTCTGATTATGCTGTAGGGGCAGTTCTAGGACAGAAACTCAATCGAGAACCCATGTAATTTATTATGCTAGCAAAACTCTTTCAGATGCACAAATGAACTATACTACCACTGAAAAAGAATTACTAGCAGTTGTGTTTGCCCTAGAAAAGTTTAGATCATATCTGTTAGGGTCTAAGGTTTTAGTTTATTCAGATCATGCAGCGTTGAGGCATCTTATATCAAAAAAGGATACAAAACCCAGACTGATTAGATGGATCCTTCTACTACAAGAATTTGATCTAGAAATCTTAGATAAGAAGGGTTCTGAAAATATGGTAGCAGATCATATCTCTAGGATCTCAGTGGAATACAATAAAGAAATAATCAGAGATAAGTTCCCTGATGAGCAATTGTTCTCAATTTCCCATAGCAGTCTTCCCTGGTTTGCCCACATTGTGAATTATTTGGCAACAGGAAAAGTACCTTCCCACTGGACAAAACAAGAAAAAGATAGATTTTTCTCACAAATCAAATATTACTTTTGGGAAGACCCTGAATTATTTAAGTACTGTTCAGATCAGGTGATTAGGCGATGTGTTCCCGAAGTGAATTCAAAAGTATACTTAACTTCTGTCATTCTCTTGCCTGTGGAGGACATTTTAGTGGAAAGAAAACTGCAGCAAAGGTACTGCAAAGTGGGTTTTATTGGCCAACTCTTTTTAAAGATGCACATGAATTTAGCCGTAATTGTCTCCAATGTCAACAAACAGGAAATATATCTCGAAAAGACATGATGCCCCTAAACCCTATCTTGGTTGTAGAAATTTTTGATGTATGGGGTATTGATTTTATGGGCCCATTTCCTTCCTCTTTTGGATTTGAATACATTCTAGTGGCAGTTGATTATGTGTCAAAATGGATTGAAGCCATGGCAACTCGAACCAATGACCATAAAGTTGTAATCAAGTTTATTCAGCATAATATCCTTAGTCGTTTTGGATGCCCAAGGGCTATAATTAGTGATGGGGGTACACATTTCACGAATAGACACTTTGAAGGATTAATGAACAAATATGGAATTACTCATAAGGTAGCTACACCTTATCATCCCCAAACTAGTGGCCAAGTTGAAATATCAAATAGAGAAATTAAAATATCCTTGAGAAAATGGTGAGACTGATAGGAAAGATTGGTCAGAACGTTTGGATGATGCATTATGGGCTTATCGTACTGCATTTAAAACTCCCATAGGAATGTCTCCTTACAGGCTCGTATTTGGAAAAGCCTGTCATTTACCTGTAGAATTAGAACACCGTGCATTTTGGGCTATCAAGCAATTTAATTATGATATGAAAAATGCAGGTGTCAATAGAAAACTCCAATTGAATGAGTTAGAAGAGCTACGAAATGAGGCATATGAGAGCTCAAAAATTTATAAAGAACGAACCAAAGCATATCATGACAAATTTATTAGTAGAAAAATTTTTGAACCAAATCAAAAAGTATGGCTTTACAATTCAAGATTACACCTTTTCCCTGGAAAACTTCGTTCACGATGGAATGGACCTTTTATAGTAACTCAAGTATTTCCCATGGAGCTGTAGAGCTTAAAGACCCCAAGCAAGGAAATACATTCAAAGTAAATGGCCAACGTTTGAAACCATATATAGAAGAAATTAATGATGGAGAAATTGTTGAATCAATTGATCTTGTGAACCCAACATTATCATAATAAGTAGCACAGTCTGGCTGAAGACTTTAAACTTAGCGCTCTTGGGAGGCAACCCAGTTTATTAGTTATTTTTAACTTTCTGTTCTTTTAGTATGTTCTTTTAGTATGACCAGAGAAGAGCAACAGAAGCAGATTGAAAGAAGATGGCAACAATGAAACTTCCAACCTTCAAATACTCTACCAGGTAGTATCTTTCCTTGAAATTAATTTTTCTTCCATTAGGGACAATGGAAATTAAGTTGGGGGGGAGGAAAAAGAATAAGTAAATCCTCGAGTAAAACTATAATCAGATGTGTGTACCAAATTCTGTCTCGATTTGAAGTTAATCAAGCAGTCTATTAATGAATTAATGGTTAGATTATTTTTGAAATACTGAGGAATAAATTATTAAGAAAACCTAATAAAAGGTAGGGTTTAGCCCAGAAAAATTTTTAGAATAATTTCAGACCCTCCTGACCACTGATCTTAATAGTACAATCTACTTAATAAGGGTATGGGTGAAAATGTTATTCAAAAAAAAAAAAAAAAAAAAAAAGAAAAAAAAATCTCTCTTAAAGTTAATAAATTAGGTTCTTAACATCTTTCACTGAGTAACCGGGCCCCGTCACCTAAGAAAGTGATGTTGTTCGCGTAAAAAGGTGAGAATGTAAAAGAACCTAAGTAGAGTCAGTCCTACCTAAAGCCTTTTTGACTCGAGTAAGTAAGTCCGAGGGGTGTTTTACACCTAATGCCCTAAAACCAATTGGTTTGGGAGCCATTGGCCTAAAGCTCGCTACAAGGGTTAATTAGAAAGCAAGGGGTTAGGACATTGCACTGACTTTACATAGGGAACCAAATTACAAAAGACATTACACCCAACCCAAATTAAGTTAGAAGACTTAATTAGAGAAGTGAAAGTTGGTGAAGGAAGACTTCTATAAATTCTTATGGACTACACTTTATCACTAAATGGGTAAACTTAATAATCCAATGAAGTACCTCTCTTATGATCTAACCAGAAATTTTTAAGAACTGTAAGATAACTATCAATTCTTGGACTAGCTTGGTACATATTTCTAAATTTCTTATTTGCTCAAGGACGAGTAAGATTCAAGTTGGGGGGAGTGATAAACGCATAAATAATTATCATTAAACCTATTAATTAATAATTTAACGTACCTATTATTATTTAATATTTTAATATTTTATATAATATTTTAGATAAAATCTTATCAACTTAAGAGCTCGATTTTAGAAATTTAATGATGCAAACGGCACTCAAATCGGATTTAAGATGAGCCCAGAATTAATTTTACATTGATTTATCCATTTCAGCATGTATTTTAAAGCGAAGTCGGCAAACCCAGTGCCGACTTCATCGTCTTCTCAACATCTGTTTCTTTTCCACGATTTTCTCCTAATCAAATCTAATCTTTTCCTCACAAATTAAGGAATAAATTGGATAGGAGGTTATCAAATTGACGAATTAAATTCATCTTGAAGGAATTTGGATTTTATTTACGATTTATCCAGGATTTTCTTCGCACCGCCCGCGTCCTCTGTTTTGGCAACATTGCATCTGGGCCGCGTCTTCACCGCGTCTAGGCTTCTACAAATAGCAGCAAAGGAGGAGTCCCCGAGAGCCATTAGGGGATTCAGAGATCTCTTCTTCCTCAATCGAAGAAGCAGCCGTAAGAAGCTCTGTTCCAGGCCGAAAGAAGCTCTGTTCCAGGCCGTGAGAAGCTCTGTTCCAGGCAATTGTGGGAGTTAGGGAGAGCAATTAGGAGTCTTCAAGAGCTATCCGTGGATTTGTGAAGCATCCGTCCAGCTGTTCTGTGTCCGTGGAAGGTTGCTCTGCTCCAGATTGCCATCCGTGAGAAGTCCGTATAGGCAACCGTCCATGAATCCGAAGAGGAGTCCGTGGATTTTGTGGTTGCTCTGTTCGTGGCCCGGTTCATGTCTTCAACCCGGTTCAGCTTGTCTCAGGTTTAGTTCAGGAATTTATTATAATCTGTTGCCTTCTTAATGTCATAACTTTTTTAATTAATATGAAATAAAGTTTCTATTCATGTTAAATTATTATTAAATTCTATTTAAGTAAAAATAATTTAGACTGATTTATTCTTAAAAGGGATGGACCGTGATCTACGGGTATGAGCCGTGCTCTAATAAGATAAACCATATTTTATTATTTTGCAATACTAATTATCTACTTAGTTATCTATTTAGTTAAATTTATAAATTTATTTCAAGATAATCGCTAAAGTCCCTGTGGAATCGATCCCTTACTCTCGCTATTCTAATAGTGAAATTAAGGTGTTTTAATCGTTGCGCTACGACACCCATCAAATATCTACTTGCATTTCAGCCAAAGAAATTTGGGATAGACTAAAAGTTACCTATGAGGGTACTAACCAAGTAAAAGAATCCAAAATTAACATCTAGTGCACAAATATGAATTGTTTAGCATGGAACAAACTGAATCAATCACATGCATGTACACTAGATTCACTGATATTGTTAATGGTTTAAAAAGTCTTGGTAAGACTTATACTAACTTTGAATTGGTGCGCAAAATTCTTAGATCTCTTCCAAGATCATGGGAAGCAAAAGTAACAGCAATCCAAGAAGCCAAAGACTTAAACATTCTACCTTTGGAGGAGCTCCTTGGATCCTTGATGACCCATGAATTGACAATGAAACAACATCAAGAGGAAGAGGTTAAAGGGAAAAGAACCATTGCTCTTAAGGTTGCTAAAAGTGAAAGAGCAGCAGTGATGATGATGAGACAACTCTCCTAGCTAAGAAATTTAAGAAATTTATGCAAAGAAGGAGACCCTTCCACAAGAGAAAGTTTGGAATAAAATTGGAAGGAGAAAGAGAAAAAGAAAGGGATAAAGAAAAAGAAAAAGAACCCTTGATATGTATGAATGTAAGAAGCCGGGGCATTTCGATCTGAATGTCTTCAACTAAAGAAGGGTTACAAGAAGAAGAAGAAAGCCTATATTGCAACTTGGAGTGATAGTGAAGAGTCTTCATCTGAAGAAGAACAAAAAGAGGTTGCAAACATATGCTTCATGGCAAACGATGAAAATGAGGTATGTACTGAAACCCCTAATGATGATTTTACATTTGATGAATGTATGATGCATTTAATGAATTAGTTAGTGATTTTAAGGTTTTGAGAATGAAAAACAAATCTTTGAAAACTAAAAACCTAAATCTTCTCAAAGAGAAAAATGAACTAATTCTTGAGGTTAAAAATCTAAAATCTGAAAATAAAAATATTTTAAAAGAAAAGGAATCAATTTCTAATGAAAATATTAATTTGAAGAAAGAAATTGATAAACATAAAATTATAGTTGATAAATTTACATATAGCTCAGAAAAACTAAATTTGCTTTTAATAATCAAAGAGCTGTATTTGATAAAGCTGGTTTAGGATATAAACCACATATGAAACAAAAATATGTCAACAATTTCTTTGTAAGAAAAATGATGTTTCATGTTATTGCTGTAACAAAAAGGACATAATCTTATGAATGCAATTTTAGAAAAACTAATAAGAATTTAAATATTAAAGGCAAAAAAATATGGGTTCCAAAAGGAACAATCTTTATTGCTACTAACCATGAAGGACCCAAGAAAGCTTGGGTACCTAAACATAAGATTTGATTATCTTGCAGGAGTGTCTTGCAGCCAAAGGATCAAAATAAAAGTGGTATCTTGATAGTGGCTGCTCAAGCACATGACGGGTGACAAGATCAATTCATCACCCTTGAAGATAAAAGAGGAGGAGTTGTTACTTTTGGAGATAATGGCAAAGGCCAAATTATGGGATTTGGTAAAATTCAAATAACTCCATCCACTTTTATAGAAAATGTTTTATATGTTGTTGGTTTAAAGCATAATCTAATTAGCATTAGCCAATTATGTGATAAAGGTTTCAAAGTTTCCTTTGAAGCTTCTATTTGCACTGTTTCTAATCCCATAGACAATAGCATTATATTTGTTGGAAATAGAAATGCAATGTATACTTAATTGATCTAGACAATTTGTCTACTAGTAACCATTGCTTAATTGCTGACAATGCTAAAGTAAATGAGATTGGATGGCTATGGCATCGTAGATTAGGTCATGCAAGCACACACTTAATTTCAAAATTAATTAGAATGGATTTAGTTAAAGGACTTCCAAAACTAGATTTTGAAAATAATAGAATTTGTGATGCATGTCAATTTGGAAAATAAACTAGAAATTCTTTCAAATCTAAGAATATGTTTCAACTACTAGGCCACTGAACTACTTCATATGGACCTTTTTGGACCTACTAGAACCACTAGTCTAGGAGGAAAGAAATATGGTCTTGTAATAATAGATGATTACTCTAGATATACTTGGGTTTTATTTTTGGCTCACAAAGATGAGACTTTCTCGATATTCCTGAAATTCTTCAAGAAAGTCACAAATGAGAAAAACAACACCATAGTGTCTCTTAGAAGTGATCATGGCACAGAATTTGAAAATCATCAATTTAAAAATTTCTGTATTGAAAATGGCATTCATCATAATTTTTCTGCACCTAGAACACCACAACAAAATGGAGTCATAGAGAAGAAAAAATAGAACATTAGAAGATATGGCCCGTACCATGCTATGTGAAAGCCAACTCCCAAAGTACTTCTGGGCGAAAGCTATAAACACAGCATGTTACATCCTTAATAGAGCTTTAATTAGGCCAATTCTTAAGAAAACTCCCTATGAACTATGGCATAATAGGAAACCTAACATTAGTTATTTTCATGCATTTGGTTGTAGATGTTTTATTCATAATAATGGTAAGGATAATCTTGGAAAATTTGATGCCAAATCTGATGAAGGTATATTTTTAGGTTATTCAACATCTAGTAAAGCATATAGAGTATTTAACAAGAAAATTAATTGTAGAAGAATCAATTCATGTAGTATTTGATGAATCTTTAGCATCAAGTTCTGAAAAGATTGATGATGAGAAGATACAATTTGCTTGAAAGAGATATTGAAAAATTGAATATAGATGTATCTTCAGACCATGAACAAGAAGCTAAAGATGATGACTCACCTAGGATGATGTTATTGATACTACTCGTAATGATGTAGATCTTCCTAGAGATTGGAGATATGCTTATGTCATCCTAAGGATTTAATCATAGGTGATCCATCTCAAGGAGTAAGAACTAGATCATCAATGAGAAACATCAATAATCATCTTGCATTTGTGTCTCACATAGAACCCAAAACTATTGAAGAAGCTGAAAAAGATAATAATTGGATGTTAGCTATGCAAGAGGAATTAAATCAATTTACTAGGAATAATGTATGGTCCTTAGTTGATAGACCCAAAGGTCATTCTGTAATAGGATCTAAATGGGTATTTAGAAATAAATTAGATGAAAATGGCATAGTAATTAGAAATAAAGCTAGATTAGTTGCAAAAGGATATAATCAGGAAGAAGAAATTGATTTTGATGAAACTTTTGCACCTGTAGCTAGATTAGAAGCAATTAGACTATTACTTGCATTTGCATGTCATATGAACATCAATTTATTTCAAATGGATGTTAAAAGTATTTTTAAATGGTTTTATAAATGAGGAAGTTTATGTAGAACAACCCCAGGTTTTGAAGATCATGAATTTCCAAATCATGTTTTTAAATTACACAAAGCACTTTATGGTTTAAAACAAGCACCTAGAGCTTGGTATGATAGATTAAGCAAATTTCTAATTGAAAATGATTTTTCTAGAGGAAATGTTGATAAAACCCTATTTTTGAAAAGAAAAGTAAAGATTTATTGGTAGTACAAATTATGTAGATGACATTGTATTCGGTGCTACTAACAATCTTTTGTGTCAAGAATTTGCTAAGTTAATGCAGGGTGAATTCGAAATGAGCATGATGGGAGAACTCAACTTCTTCCTTGGACTCAAATCAAACAAAAAGAGGGAATTTTCATCAACCAAACAAAGTACACAAAAAAATTCTCAAGAAGTTTGGTATGGAACAATCAAACCCTCGGAACACCAATGAGTCCTTCATGCAAGCTAGACAAAGATGAAGATGGTAAGGTTGATCAAAAATATTATCGAGGTATGAATCGGATCCTACTTTATTAACAGCAAGTAGACCAGATATTATGTTTGCAGTATGTTTATGTGCTAGATTTCAATCTGAACCTAAAGAATCACATTTAATTGCTGTTAAAAGAATACTTAAGATATCTAAATGGAACTAAAAATGTAGGTTTATGGTATTCTAGAGACTCAACATTAAATCTATTGCATATTCTGATTCTGATTATGCTGGATGTAAATTAGATAGAAAAAGCACAAGTGGTGCATGCCAATTTTTAGGAAGTAACTTAATCTCATGGTTTAGCAAAAAGCAAAATTCAGTTGCATTATCAACTACTGAAGCTGAATATGTTGCAGCTGGAAGTTGCTGTGCGCAAATCCTATGGATTAAGCGACAACTTGAAGACTATGGTATCACACTTGATAAAACACCCATAAGATGTGATAACACTAGTGCAATCAATTTAACTAAAAATCCAATTCAACATTCAAGAACTAAACACATAGAAATTAGATATCATTTTATAAGAGAACATGTAGCAATAATGAAATTGTCTTGATTATGTTAACACTGAAGAACAATTAGCTGACATTTTTACAAAACCTTAAGTGAAGAAAGATTTTGTTATCTTAGAGGAGAATTAGGAGTTTGTGATCCATTGGAATGAATTTTAAATCTCCTAGGAATGATTATCTAGAATTCAATCATTTTTCCTAATTTTTTTATAATTTTAAGGATGATTTATCTAGATATTTGAACCCTTGATTCATCACATTCCAAAGTTGATTTAGCCAAAATTTGAAGATTTTTCGGACAAGTTTCAGATCCTTTGAAACTCTATTTTTTTTTGAAATTGTCTTGGAGCCGACTCCTCTGGTATCAGAGCCGACTCCAGTTTTGTCTGAGACTTTGGAGCCGACACCTACTTTTCTCGAGTCTCCACTTTGGGCGTGACTGTGTTAGCGACCTGGAGCCGACACCTCGCTTTGCGGAAGTCGACTCCAAGTGGTCCCAGGTTGACTTATCTAGGGCAGAGTCGACTCCTCTCTCATTTCAATCGACTCCTAACCCTTCCAAACTCTCTCCAACTCTTCCAAAACCCAAAATTTCTCAAATTAACCATTCCTTAGCACTCAATGGCTCTCAAACGTAGGGGATCCATGTTTGGTGGAGCGGTGACGATCGAAAAACGAACCGTGAGGCATCCGACGAGAGCCTTCACCGATTCTTCGTCCTCTTCGTCGGCATCCACACCAAGCGCTGTTCCAAGTCCTTCCTCACCTCAAATTGACACCCTTGCTGGCCGTGTGATCACTATGGGCAGAAAGGTAGATTTTACTTCTTTGAGGAAGAGGGTTTCTCATTGGGCGGCAATTAAAAGAATTAGGTTGGGATAAGGTGTGTTCTCTTGATGTACCCACTTACCCTGCCTTAGTCAAAGAATTTTATTTCAATCTTTCAAGAGGAGATGGAGGTATAGTAAGTTCTGTTAGAGGGAAAAGAATTCATCTAACTTCGAAGATTCTAGGAAACCTTTTAGGGATTCCTGTTACTGGACTTATTGCAAATATCCATAGTGAGAGATCAAGTGCATTATCAAGAATGCTAGAAAGGAAGGTCACTGAATTTGAAGAAGTTAGGGCAAACCAGTTGCCACTTGAGTTAAGATTACTTCATAATATTTGTGGTCGGATTTTATTTCCAAAGACCGGTAGATTTGAGTATGTCTCGGAGCGAGACATTGTTATAATGGATAGTGTTCTGACTGGTCAGTAAATTAATTTAGCTGGTATGATGATTTGGTACATGGCTGAGGCTGGTAGCAAAAGAGATCAACTTTGCCTTACGGCATGGTTTTGACATTTGCCTTTCAGAGCCAAGGTGTAATTATTTCAGACAGTGAACCCAAGAAGAACTTAAGGCACACTGACTATTATAGTTTAGCTACTGTGCATCGGATGGGGTTTGTGAAGGTGGATGGCAATTGGGAAAGGAAAGGACATCTGGAGGATAGGGCAGCTGATATTGGAGCTGCTGCACCATCGGTGGCTGGCCCATCAGTGAGGCATCCTTCACCTGAGCCTAATAGATCATCACCACCACAGCACCTACTCCAGCACCTGCATCTATTTCTGCTCCTTCATCTGGATTTTCTGATGCTCAGTTGGTACAATTAAAGGAACTCTTTGCTAGTCATAAAGAAGAGATGAAGATTGAACTAGATAGCAGACTTATGAGCTTAAGGGATATGTACTATTCCTTGGAAGATAGAGTAAACAGAATTGAATCATCTTTTGGAACTTCTTCAGAAGCCTTGAAGACTGATCTTATGCATATTTTTAAGAAGATCAAGGACATTGGAGGAGATTCTGATACTTATTCTAAGCACAATGCTAAATTACAAGAGAAAATTACAGTTGCATCTGCTTTTATTGACAGAAGACTGAATGATTTTATCAAAATCCAAAGTGAAGGAATGGGAAAGATCTTAGAAGAGCTCAAAAGACTTCTTAGATTTTGATGTTATTAGCTTTTGATGTTTGACTTACATTTTGATGTACTTACTCTTTGAAGTTTAGTTTGTATTTTGGGCTTTATGAATGATGTAATGAAGTATTTTGATGCTTAGAATGATGTAAAGAAATATTTTAACTTTGTGAATGATGTAATGAAGTTTTGAGTATTCAATGAATATCATACTTAAATTTTGATATTAAGCTTGAATTTTAAGTTAACCTTTGATTTTGATGATTGAATTACTCAAACTCTTTTGATTGATGTTAATTTAAGTCTTAATGCACCTTCTAAACCTTTTTGTTGATTACAAAAAAGGGGGAGAAGAGATTCTTGTATATGCATAAAAATAATGAGAAAGAAGTATATATATATATATATATGCATAATTAATTAATGAAAGAATGGTATGTATATGCATGCTAAATGGAATTAATACCACATGGAATTAAGATATGCATAAAGTTTCAATGAACTTAACATATGCACACATATAGGGGGAGCTACCACATTAAGGGGGAGCTTAACCTTAAATGTAAATACTTTGATAATTATGCATATACTCAATATTTTTGTCATCATCAAAAAGGGGGAGATTGTTGAAAAAATTATTGAGAAATTATTTACCCAATTATTGATTTTGATTAACAAAGCCATGAGTATATTCATTATGTTTCTGATAGATTTGATAAGTGTTTTAGGAATTAAGATTGGTTATTTATTCAAATGGCACTTATAAATCAGTTTTGAACCAAGTTTCAATGGAATTTATTTAAGTTCAGAACTTGGAGCCGACACCTATAACCATTCGAGCCGACTCCAGAGTGTATCAGAGCAGTTGTATATTTTGGCACGGTTCGGAGTCAACACCTAGAGTTTCGAAGCCGACACCTGAGATTTCGGAGCCGACACATGAAAAGGTGGAGCCGACTCCAACCTAAGATACAGAGAAACAGTTTTCTGCTTCAGAAGCCGGAGCCAACACATGGATTTCGGGAGCTGACTCTAACCTGAGTTACAGAGACTATGTTTTTCGAAGCAATTCTGGGAGCCGACACTTCAGAAATCGGGAGCCGACTCTAGTCAGCGGGGAGTCGACACTTTGCAAAGTCAGAGCTCACTCTACATCAAATCGATTTTTGCTATTTATGGAAACAAGATCTGGAGTCGACACATGAAAAGTTGGAGCTGACTCCAACCTGTCAAGGACAATTTTTAAAAGTGTCAGATCGGATTCTAACGGATATATTTTCTTACCTAACTCTCAACGGATACTTTTCTTTGCATAAGGAAGCATTCAGGTATGATTTTAACGGCTAGTTTCTCACCTAATCTCAGACTAAGAGTCTATAAAAAGAGGATTCGTCCGTTTGAAAAATATGAAAAAAAAGGAGAACGAAAAATATCGAGAAAAAGAGAGAGAAATCAAGAGAAATACCCAGTGAAAAAGAAAGAGAAAAAATCTCTGAGTCCAAGCCTATCAATCCAAGAGAGATTCAAGAAAAATCCAAAGCCCTAAAAAGTTCAAATTCGGAGGATTTTCAAAAGGGAAAGGAAGAAGAGAAAAAGCCCTATTTCCTCAATGAGCTATGTTAAAGATTCAACGATTCAATCCTTGCTCATCCATTCAAAAGATAAGAGGAAAAGAAGGAAAGAAGAAAAGCTCAAATTCACTTGGCTTCAATCAGGCTTTTCTTACCTTGGTTTATTTATATTGCTTATTTGCTCATTTAAGGAGCTTTCCATCGTTGTAAACATTAATTTGATTTGGTGTTTACTAATTCAATCAGGGGGATAAATTAGTTGAGGTAGTTTACCTCGGGAACAAGCTAGTTTAGCTTGGGTTTGAGCTTTATGCTGGTGAACCCGTGAAAACTGGCTGGGTTCGTTGTGACCCCGTGTAAAACAATAAGTTGGAGTTGTGAGCTTGTAAAACAACTCAACTGTAATCAGTGGATTATAGTGTGGACCCAAGAGTTGCTTGGGAGTGGACGTAGGTGTGGGATACACCGAACCACTATAAATCTTTGTGTGTTTGTCATGCTTTTTCTCTATCTCTCTCTCTCTCTCATTGTACTTTAAATTATTGCATCACTTCACTAGTATACTTAATCTTTGTGAAATTTGGTTTTAAGTTTTAAGTATTAAATTTTTAAAGAACTCAATTCATCCCCCCCTCTTGGGTTGCCATCTGGGCCAACATTATTGATCCCAAGGTAATCATTAGGTTGCACCTCCATGCGATCGTGCTCGTGGTAGGAGAATCGGGTTGATCCGGGTCATTGTACCTTAGGGACAGATCGTCAATAACCTACACAAGGGGCGAAAATCTAATTCTTAGGGCTGTATCTAACACGCCTCGACCAGCAAGATCCTTTTTTATATTTTATTTATATTTTAAATTTAAATTTTTAAATTAATTCTCTAGCAATTTCTAGAAGAGATTTTTTGTAAGATCAAAAATATTTTCCAATAGTATAATGGTTAAATTGGAGTCGCAGGGTTTTCGAAGGAAAAATAATTTTGAATGAATGTGTGAGAGAGAAGCCAGCACGCCCTTGAACGGTGGTGTGCCGTTTGAAGCGTGCTGACTGCACTGTTT
Source organism: Calamus simplicifolius (assembly GCA_900491605.1). Taxonomy (NCBI): domain Eukaryota; kingdom Viridiplantae; phylum Streptophyta; class Magnoliopsida; order Arecales; family Arecaceae; genus Calamus; species Calamus simplicifolius. The sequence goes on from UESW01000101.1 coordinate 17,029, forward strand.
GCCGAAATTACTTGGCTTAAAAATTCAAGTAAAAATTAATAAATAATAAATAAATTTAAATTATAAATATATATATATATATATATATTAATAATATAAAATTTAATATGAACTATCATAATTTTTTATATTATAATGCAATGTTCTCGTTCCACGGCACAAGTTAGTCAGAATTTATAAAAATGACTACGCTAACAAGTGGACTTGAATTATAAACACATAATACATCTTTTTTTGTGGGACTAAACATGGGTTATCGCACCTCTATTAGCAAACTCAGATCATATTGATTCTAACTTACAATGCAATGATGGCATTCAAATCAAAATGGGTTTTGAGGTTTAATCTTCTATAAATAGCCTAGAAAACGAACAAGAAAACCCTCTTCATCGTCTTATCCTTCTTCTTCTCCCTCTCCTTCTCCATCTCTCCTCTTCTCTTCCTCTTGTACTTATACCTCATCGGAGTTCGGAATGGCATTGGAAGCAAGGTAAGAGCTGGATTTTAAACTGTTAGATATGTTTGGGGAAGAGTCGCTTCCCTCTTTCCAAATCCGTACTTCGCATGTTAGATATGTTTGGGGAAGAGTTGCTTTCCTCTTTCCAAATCCGTACTTCGCATGCCGAAGGCGAAGAGTCGCTTCTTTCGTCCAACTAGCACCTTGTGTGTGGAAGGCAAAGGGTCACTATCCTTTCGTCCAATCGGGTGTTAGTTATAGCCCAAAAGTTTAAGCCATTAATTTTGATATTTGATGGAAGTACCAGATTTAAAGTTATATATATAAATTGGTCTCTCTCCACCTGATAAAGGATAGCAGTTTAAAAAAAACCATCAAGTTATTGCTACAAAAGGATAAGGTTAAGGGAGAGAAACCTTTTTTTTTTTAACATATAAGGCTATCAAAACCCAATCAGATTCAAGTCTATCTACGATTATAATGAGTTTCGCATTAAGTATTTTATATTTGATTTTATGTAACAAATTATTTGTTTAAGATCCTATACTCTTACATAGTGGTATCAGAGCCTATTTTTTTAATAAATAATTTATTCATATGTTATGATTGATTGATTTTGCATCAAAATGATGAACTTTCAAGTTTTGGCTGAATGTACTGTTGGTTTTATATATATATATATATGTTTTTTCCATGGGTCTATCAAACAACCACATCAACCATACCCGAGCCCCCTTGTGAGGAGGCATGGAGAATGATTCTATGCAACCTTGATCCTGAGAGATGTCCACCTCATGCTCTAGTTAAGAGGATCCATGTCATCAACCAGATTGGATTGTCCATCTCCTTAGCAATCAAGTATACAGTTGTACGAACATGTAAAAAGATTTTTTTAATATTTTAATTATAGTATTATTGTTTAGTTATATGGCATTAAGATTAAATTAGTTAGTTATCACCAAAGTGGCCAAACTAGTTTATATTCAGTCATATAATTTATGAAATTTTATAGAATGTTTTATTTAAATCATAAAGATTTATTTGTTGTTAGAAATTAAGAATTTTTCCAAAGGTGGATTGATCTTCTATAACTAACACACATAAAAGAAGGAAATCCAATATTCTCTTATCAAATATAATATGGATATTCAAAGATACTATATATATTGATAAGGTTTATTAATTACCTTATAAAGTTTAAATAGCATTCTAATTATGATACTAATGTATATATAGTGTTGTGTTTACCCAAAAAAAATCTACAATATATATTTTATATGTTTAATTATCTGAATTTGTTAATTTAGTGAGCATTTATGTTTTTGCAACTGTTTCTCTGCTGTTACTATCTTTAATGATTTAAACTTCTCTGAATGGCATAAACAAGTCAATTTTCATTTAGGTATCTTGGATTTTGACTTGGCACTATTAGAAGAAAAGCCTATTGACATTACTGATACGAGCAGTGATGCAAAAAGTTAAAACATAAAGCATGGGATGGATCTAATAGATTATGTTTTAGTTTCATGCGAATGACAATTGCCAACAACATTAAGTCTACTCTTCTAAAAAGTGTAACTGCTAAAGAATATCTTAATCTTATGAAAGAATGCTTTCGTTCCGCTGATAAGTCACTTGCAACTCACGATAATGAAGTATGATGGGTCGTAAAGTATACAGCAATATGTCCTTGATATGACTAATATTGTAGCAAGACTTAAGATCTTGGGAATGACTGTGGATAACTCCTTTTTGGTGTAATTCATTATGAACTCATTGCCTCAAGAGTATGGGCATTTTTAAATTAACTATAACACTATAAAGGATAAGTGCAATGTTAATGAATTGGCCTGTAAGCTTACTCAAGAGGAAATGAGATTAAAAGTGCAAGGGGTTCATTCAGTAAACCTAGTGGGTCAAGGAGTTGATAAAGTTATCAAACCAAAATTCAAGAAATTTAAGAAGAAAGCATACACTAAAGTAACATAGGTTGCTGATGATGATACGAAAAAAAGAAAGAAATATAAATGTCACTTCTGTAAGAAATGACATTATTAGAAAGATTGTCTAAAACGAAAAGCTTGGTTCGAAAAGAAAGGTATCTTTCATTATACTTTTCAATTTTTGAATCAAACTTATCTGAAATTCCTTCTAATATTTGGTGGTTGGATTTTGGTGCCACTACTTATGTTTCTAATGTAATACAGGGATTCCTTACAATCCAGAGCATAAACCCAAATGAGAACTTCTTGTTCATGGAGAACTGAAAGAAAGCTCCAATTGAAGGCATAGGAACTTATCATCTTACTTTAGATACCGAGCATCACCTAAATCTACCACAAACTCTTATGTTCCTTCAGTTTCTAGAAATTTGGTTTCTGTATCGAAACTTGATGTTAATGGGTTTAGTTTTAAGATTGGAAAAGGATGTTTTAGTTTATTTAATAAAGATGGTTTCTTTATTGGTTCTAGAATTCTTATGGATGATTTATATAAATTAAAACTTGATGATAATTTTTCTGCATCCCTAATGTGTGTTTATCAAAATATTGGAATTAAATGTAGTATGGCAAATGAAAACTCTGCTTACTTGTGGCATAAATGTTTGGGTCACGTATCCAAAGAAAGACTACAAAGATTAGTAAAGAATGAGATTCTATCAAATCTAGATTTTATTGAACTTGATTTATGTGTGGATTGCATTAAGGGAAAGCAAACCAAACATAACAAAAAGGAGCTACAATAAGTACTCATCTTCTTAAAATTATATACATTGATATATGTGGACCTTTTGATACTCCATCTTTTGGTAGAGAAAAGTATTTTATCATCATTATAGATGATTTTTCACGTTATGGATATGTCTATTTGCTTAAAGAAAAGTCTCAAGCTGTAAATGCCCTTGAGGTATTTACTAAAGAGGTTGAAAGACAACTAGATAGAAAAGTAAAAATAGTAAGATCTGATAGAGGTGGTGAATAATATGAAAAATATGATGAATCAGGACAAAATCCAGGTCCATTTGCAAAGTTCCTTGAAAGACATGTCATATATGCATAGTATACTATGCTAGGCACACCTCAACAAAATGATGTGGCAGAAAGGCAAAATAGAATATTAATGGATATGGTTAGGAGTATGATAAGTAGTTCCTCATTACCTAAATTATTGTGAACATATGCCCTTCGAACTGCAGTATATTTACTGAATAGGATTCTTAGTAAGGCAGTTTCTAAAACTTCTTTTGAGTTATGGACTTGAAGAAAACCTAGTTAAGACACCTACATGTTTGGGGTTGTCCAGCAGAAGTACAAGTGTATAATCCATATGAAAATAAATTGGATTCTTAAACTGCCAAAAGGTTCTAAACGAGTTAGATGTAAGTGGGTTTTTAAGACCAAACATGACATGAATGGCAATATCAAACGATTTAAAGCTAAACTTGTCATCAAGGGTTACACTCAGAAGGAAGGCATTGATTATAAAGAGATGTTGGGGTTTTAGCGATAGCTATCGGATTCCTCACTTGATAAGAACGTAGGCTTTTACTTTTTGTTGTTAGCAATTAGCTTGGCATAGTGGTAAATTGCCTCCTTCTTGAACCAAAAGGTTGCTAGTTCGACCGTTGCCCCCTTGTTTCTTAGAATTTATTTTAATGTTTTTCTTGGCCTGCTGGATTTCTCCTCCACTCCACCTTAACTTCTGTTGATCGCCTTTCTTCCGTTGACTTCCAAGCACACGTCCCACAAAGCCTTACGGACTTGCTGGCTTCCTTCACATTAGAGGAGGAAGAAGGAGAGAGACGTCGAGATTTGGGTAGCACTCTTTCATTTGGGTGAACCTGCAAGGTAGTCCTCATGCAGGAATCATAGGGGATGGTCCTTGTGGAAGATCCTTCGATGGGATTCGGATAGCGCTCTTCCATTCGGGTGGACCTGCAAGGCAGTCGTCATGCAGGAATCACAGGGGATGGTCCCTATAGAAGATCCTCTGATGCCTAAGTTAGTGAAGATTCTGAGCAAACAGATGAGAGAAAGGCTCCAGCAGAAGGATCTTCCTTCTTGGCATGATTTTTCAGGAGCAATGACCTTTGCTACAGTTATTTTTTAAGCTTTGATTGCCTTCAAGAGCGTACCTGAAAGGAGGTTCTGGGACTTGGTAATCCCAACAGTTACAGGGATCGACAGCTGATGAAGTTGATGGGCACTTTATCTAGAATTTGGAATCCCGTTGATCATGGATGGAGTGCTATATTTGGCTTCCGTTACCATTTTGGAAGGCTCATTCCATGATTCTTGCGATCAGGGTGGTTCATCCTCTGAGATATTTGGCATGGTTTGAAGCAGCAATGGCGCTTATGTTGAAGGGATGAGGATCGATCCTGGCAAGGTACTAAGATAGCTTGGCCCTGCTGAGGTTCGGATATAGCTTGGCCCTTCCAAGGCATTGAGATAGCTCGGCCAGATAGTTTGGCTCTGAAGTTTAGCCAGATAGCTTGGCTCAATAGCTCGGCCTTAGTCATCGAGCATGTTTATTGATGCAGTGATAATATTTTTCGCATCACATGCTCCATACTCCCTAGTTCGAAGTGTAGGTTCGGGCATAAGGAGTAAAGTTCATGATGGCTCAATCTCATTGGTGGGATTTGAACTAATAGAGGCACGTCATGATGGTCCCATAAATGCCAAGCCGGGCATCTAGCTGGGCAAAACGTGGTGAAATCGAAGGTCAAGGAATGTGGCCGATGAACCTTAATTCTGTAAAGTTTTTATTTGGCCCTACCAAGGTATGGAGAATGTTGCTCTGTCCTGCCAAGGTACGGAGAAAAATTTTCTTGGCTGTGCTGAGGTTTGGAGAAATTTTTACTTGGCCGTGCTAAGATACGAAAAAAATTTTACTTGGCCCTACTAAGGTACGGAGAATGATGCTTGGCCCTGCCGAGGTAGGAAAATATTTTTACTTGGCTCTACAAAGGTATGAAGAATGTTGCTCGGCCATGCCAAGGTTTGAAGAAATGTTGCTCGGCCGTGCCGAGGTTTAGAGAAAATTTGCTCGATCGTGCCGAAGTTCGAAGGAATTTGCTCGGTCGTGCCGAGGTATAGAGAAATCTTTACTTAGCCCTGCCAAGGTATAGAGAATGTTGCTTGGCCCTGCTGAGGTATGAAAAAATTTTTACTTGGCCCTGCAAGGTATGAAGAATGATGCTCGATCCTGCCGAGGTACGAAGAAACTTTTACTTAGCCCTACCAAGGTACGGAGAATGTTGCTCGGCCCTACCAAGGTATGAAGAAAAATTTGCTCAACCATGCCGAAGTTTGGAGAAATGTTGTTCAGTCGTGCCGAGGTATAGAGAAATTTTTACTTGGCCCTGCCAAGGTACAGAGAATGTTGCTTAGCTCTGCTGAGGTATGAAGAAATTTTTACTTAGCCCTGCCAAGGTACAAAGAATGTTGCTCAGCACAGCCGAGGTATGTAGAAATGTTGCTTGGCCGTGCTGAGGTATGGAGAAATTTTTACTTGATCCTGCCAAGGCACGAAGAATGTTGCTCGGCCCTGCTAAGGTACAAAGAAATTTTTACTTGGCCTTGCCAAGGTACAGAGAATGTTGCTCAGCCCTGCCGAGGTATGGAGAAAAATTTGCTCGACCGTGCTAAGTTTCGGAAAATGTTGCTCAACCGTGCCAAGACATTGAAAAATTTTTACTTGGCCCTGCCAAGGTATGGAGAATATTGCTTGACCCTACCGAAGTATGGAGAAATTTTTACTTAGCCCTACCAAGGTATGGAGAATGATGCTTGGCCCTGCTGAGGTATGAAGAAATTTTTACTTGGCCCTGCTAAAGTACGAAGAATGTTGCTTGGCCCTACCAAGGTACAAAGAAAAATTTGCTCGGCCATGCTGAGGTTTAAAGAAATGTTGCTCGGCCATGCTGAGGTTTGGAGAAATGTTTATTTGGTCCTACCAAGGTACAAAAAATGTTGCTCGGCCCTGTTGAGGTACGGAGAAATTTTTACTTGGCCCTGCCAAGGTATAGAGAATGATGCACAGCCCTGCCAAAGTATGGAGAAATTTTTACTTGGCCCTGCCAAGTACGGAGAATGTTGCTCGGCCCTGCCAAGGTATGAAGAAATTATTACTTGGCTCTGCTAAGGTATGGAGAATGTTGCTCGCCCTGTCGAGGTACAAAAAAAAATTTGCTCGACTGTGCTGAGGTTTGGAGAAATGTTGCTCGGCCGTGCCAAGGTTCGGAGAAAAATTTATCGGTCGTGCTGAGATTTGAAGAAATTTGCTCAGTCATGCCGAGGTATGGAAAAATTTTACTTAGCCTAGACAAGGTACAAAGAATGTTGCTCGGCCTTGCCGAGTTATGGAAAAAATTTTACTTGGCCCTACCAAGATACAGAGAATGATGCTCGGTCCTGCCAAGATACGAAAAAATTTTACTTGGCCCTACCAAGATACACAGAATGTTGCTCGGCCCTGCCGATGTATGAAAAAAAATTTTGCTCGATCATGCCGAGGTTCAGAGAAATGTATCTCTGCCATGCCGAGGTTCGGAGAAATTTTTTCGACCGTGCCGAAGTTCGAAAAAATTTTTACTTGGCCCTACCAAGGTATGGAGAATGTTGCTCGAACCTGTCGAGGTACGGAGAAATTTTTACTTGGCCCTACCAAGCTACAAAGAATGTTGCTCGGCCCTGCCAAGGTATGGAGAAAAATTTGGTCGATCGTGCCAAGGTTCGAAAAAATGTTGCTCGCCGTAACGAGGTATGGAGAATTTTTTACTTGGCCCTGCTAAGGTATGAAGAATGTTGCTCGGCCTGCCAAGGTACGGAAAAATTTTACTTGGTCCTGCCAAGGTATGGAGAATGATGCTTGGCTCTACCGAAGTACGAAAAATTTTTACTTGGCCCTGCCAAGGTAAAAGAATGTTGCTCGGCCCTGCCGAGGTATGGAGAAAAATTTACTTGGCTATGCCAAGGTTCGGAGAAATGTTGCTTGGCCGTGCCCAGGTTCAAAGAAAAATTTGCTTGGCCATCCCGAGGTTCGGAGAAATTTGCTCAACCACGCCGAGGTATGGAGAGATTTTTATCTGGCCATGCCAAGGTACGGAAATGTTGCTCGGCCCTGCCAAGGTATGGAGAAAATTTTGCTCGGCCATATCGAGGTTCGGAGAAATGTTGCTCGGCCATGCCGAGGTATGGAGAAATTTTTACTTGGCCCTACCAAGGTACGAAGAATGTTGCTCGGCCCTGCCATGGTATGGAGAAATTTTTACTTGGCCCTACCATGGCATGGAGAATGTTACTCGGCCATACTGAGGTACGGAGAAATGTTGCTTGGCCATGCCGAGGTATGGAAAATTTTACTTGGTCCTGCCAAGGTACAAAGAATGTTGCTTGGCCCTGCCGAGGTATGGAAAAAAATTTTCTTGGCCCTGCCAAGGTACAAAAAATGTTGCTCAGCCCTGCCAAGGTGCGGAGACAAATTTTCTCGGTTTGCTGAGGTTTGGAGAAATGCTCGGCCATGCCGAGGTATGGAAAAATTTTTACTTGGCCCTGCCAAATACAAAGAATGTTTTTGGCCCTACCAAGGTATGAAGAAATTTTTACTTGGCCCTGCCAAGGTACGGAGAATAATGCTTGGCCTGCCGAGGTACGAAGAAATTTTTACTTGGCCCTGCCAAGGTACAAAAATATGCTCGGCCCTGCCGAGGTATAGAAAAAAATTTGCTCGGCCATGCCGAGGTTCGAAGAAATGTTGCTTAGCCATACTAAGGTTAGAGAAATGTTTACTTGGCCCTACCAAGGTACGAGAATGTTGCTCGGCCCTGCTGAGGAGGTATGGAGAATTTTTACTTAGCCCTTCCAAGGTACAAAGAATGATGCTCGACCCTGCTGAGGTATGAAAAAATTTACTTAGCCCTGCCAAGGTACGAAGAATGTTTCTCGGCCCTACCAAGGTACGAAGAAATTTTTATCAGCCTGCCAAGGTACGAAGAATGTTGCACGGCCCTGCCGAGGTAAAAAAAATTTGCTTGGCTGTGCTGAGGTTTGGAGAAATTTGTTCGGATGTGCTGAGGTTTGAGAAATTTTTACTTGGCCATGCCAAGGTACCGAGAATGTTGCTCGGCCCTGTTAAGGTACTGAGAAAAATTTGCTCAGCTATGCGAGATTCGGAGAAATATTGCTCGGTCGTGCCAAGGTATGAAAAAATTTTTACTTGGCCCTACCAAGGTATGGAGAATGTTGCTCGACCCTGCCAAGGTACAGAAAAAATTTTACTTGGCCCTGCCAAAGTTCGGAGAATGTCGCTCGGCCCTACCGAGGTACGGATAAAAATTTGCTCGACCATAGGTTTGAAGAAATGTTGCTCGATCATGCTGAGGTATGGAGAAATTTTTACTTGGCCCTACCAAGGTATGGAGAATGTTGCTCGGCCCTACCAAGGTATAGAAAAAAAAAATTTGCTCGACCGTGCTGAGGTATGGGAAATTTTTACTTGGCCCTCTACCAAGGTACAGAGAATATTGCTCGGCCCTGCTGTGGTATGGAGAAATGGACTCGTAGTTCAATGATTGGGCGAGACTTGCCTTCATCCACAACTCAAGAAAAATTATTATTCAATAAGAAATATTTGAATCGAAGAGTAAGTTTTATTACAATGAGCAAAATGGCTCGGTTTAGGCATACTTCACTCGTAATATACTCAGGTTTTAATCTATTTCCATGTCTCAGGGTATTGTATCCCTTGAGGTCTTCATTGCTCGAAGATGATCCAAGTTCCATATTCTCGAGGCATGGTATCTCTTCGATGTCTTATCTGAAGAGATGAGCCCCTTGCACCGAACCCTTTCAAATCGGTTCTCCTCTTTGCTTGGCCATACCTGGTAGGGTCCGGAGTGGGCAAGCTTTTTAACAGCGCTAGTGCTGATAGGTTTGGTGTGCGTAGTTGTCGTCGTAGCCCATCATACTGAGCAATTGGAGAAATAGGACGGGGGGATCGCTTCCGTGGTGTTGAATTATGACAACAGAATAATGGAGGTAAGGAGTGAGCTCGACGGGATCTAGGCAAGCTCCTATCTCCTTCCCTCCGCGATGCTAGTTAACTTCTCTATGGCCGGACTATCACGGGAGGCTGATGGCTTCCAGTGGGTTGGGTAGAGAGACCATCGGTAGGACCGAAATAACTGTTCCACCAGAAGCTACTGAGTGGGTGCAGCGGAAGAAGACCCCCAAGGAGCCCCTGTATCAGTTGTAGCAGGGCTTGAACTAGTTGGACCAGCATGGCAAATTGGTCCTGTGTGATCAAGGTTGTTGATGGTGGAGGAACCTCAGTTGGCGACGGTTGCGAAGGTGTCGTATTGTTGGTGGGATCAGGCCTTTAAGAGGTGGCCTGATTAGGAGCATATATGACTCTCTTATGGTTGGCCATTGAGGAATCGTCCTTCTTGTATGGAACCTTGTCTCCTTGGTTTTAAGTTTTCAAAGGGACTTGGGGCCCTTCCTCAAGCGGCAATTTATTGCTAAAAAATCCATTCTTCGGCTTGGGGGCGGTGCACGTCGGGATCCAGATAGCGCTCTTCCATCTGGGTGGACCTGCAAGGCTGTCCTCATGTAGGAATCATAGGGGGTGATCCCTACGAAAGACCCTTCGATGCCCAAGTCAGTGAAGATTCTGAGCAAATAGATGAGAGGAGAGGCTCCAGCAGAAGGATCTTCTCCTTGGTATGATTTTTCAGAAGCAATGACCTTTGCTAGAGTTATTTTTTGAGCTTAGATTGCCTTTGAGAGCACACCTGAGGGGGGTTCTAGGATTGGTATTTGTACACTGCCAATGAGGTGAGCCATTACCTATTTTTCAGGCATATTTTAGGGAGTTGGCATCCGATAAGGCCGAATCCCAACAGTTATGAGGATCGGCAGTTGATGAAGCTGACGGGCACTTTATCGAAAATTTGGAATCCCATTGATCATGGATGGAGTGTTGTATTTGGCTCCCATTTCCATTTTAGGAGACTCATTCTGTGATTCTTGCGATCAGGATAGTTCATCCTTCGAGATATCGGCATGGTTTTAAGCGGCAATGGCACTTACATTGAAGGAATGAGGATCGATCTGGCAAGGTACTAAGATAGCTCGGCCCTACTGAGGTTCGGATATAGCTCAGTCCTTCCGAGGCACTGAGATAGCTCACCAGATGGTTCGGCTTCAAAGTTCGGCCAGATGGTTCGGCTTCAAAGTTCGGCCAATGGTTGGCTTCGAAGTTGGCCAGATGGTTCGGCTTCAAAGTTCGACCAGATAGTTCGGCTCAGTAGCTCAGCCTTAGTCATCATGCACGTTTATTGATGCGGTGACAATTTTTTCTTGCATCAAAATCTATTTTTCATATGTCCATAAACCTTAGAGACTAGAGTTTAAATACATGACCAAGTCTTGTGTTCATAAACCCTAAGAACTAGAGTTTAAATTCATGACGGAGTAGGATTGGCCCAACTTTACAAAAACTTTCATGCACTAACCCAATGAGATTAAACTAATCCAAGCCCATGCACACCCGTGACTTGATTTAATCTCAACCCTTGGACCCACACCTAGCCAATACAAGTTAGCCCAACCTAGCCTTGATAGCACCACACCAGGCCTAAGAAAGACATTTTCACGGTTTTAAAGAAAGATCTATTAAGAATATTATGGCTTTGGTAGCTCAACATGATTTAAAGTTACATAAAATGGATGCCTTTCTTAATGGGGATATAAAGAAAAAATTTATATGAATCAATTTGAAGGTTTTTCCATGGAGGAAAGGATCATATGGTGTGTAAGCTTAAGAAATCAATATAAGGACTTAAACAAGCTTTCAGACAATGGTATCTTAAGTTCAATGATACTATAACATCTTTTGGTTTTTATGAAAATATCGTTGATCGGTGCATTTACCGAAAGATTTATGAAAGTAAGTTTATATTTTTGGTTCTATATATTGATAATATTTTGTTTGCTGCTAATGATTTAGGCATCTGTATGAGACTAAAAATTTTCTCTCTAAGAATTTTGAGATGAAAGATATGGGAGAGGCATTTTATATGATTGAAATTTTAATATTTAGAAAGAGATCACATAGATTGTAGGATTGTCTCAAAAGCTTACATCGAAAAAATTCTTGAGAGATTTAATATGAACAACTGTTCAGCATGTATTATCCCAATACAAAAAGAGGATAAATTTAGTCTTATGCAATGTTCAAAGAATGATGTGGAACATAAGCAAATGGAATCTATTCCATATGCTTCTGCTGTGAATAGCTTGATGTATTTGCAAACTTGCATAAGACCAAATATTAGCTTTGCGGTTGGGATGTTGGTCGATATCAGAGTAATCTTGGTATTGATCATTGGAAAGTTGCAAAAAAATGATGAAATACCTTCAAGGAACTAAGGATTATATGTTCACATTTAGAAGGTATAATCAGTTGAAAGTAATTGGATATTCAGATTTAGATTTTGCTAGATGTGTTGACAGTAAAAAGTTAATATTTGGCTATTTGTTTCTATTGGAAGAAGGAGCAATTTCATGAAAAGTGCCAAACAATCTATCATTGCTTCATCCACTATGGAAGCAGAGTTTGTAGCCTGTTATGAAGCTACAATTCATGCATTGTGGCTGCAGAACTTTATTTCAGGACTTGGGGTTGTCGACACCATTACCAAGCCGCTAAAATTTTTTTTTGATAATTCCGTAGTAGTTTTTTTTTTCAAAAATGATAAATATTCTAGATGTACTAAATATATGGAATTAAAGTATTTTACTATCAAGGAGAAGGTTCAGAAACAAAGAGTATGCATTGAACATATTAGAACAAATCTTATAATTGCAGATCCTTAAACTAAAGGTTTACAACCAAAGACATTTAAAGAACATGTACATAGTATGGGTCTTGGTTGTATTGAAGATTGCTTATGATGCTGTTATGACACTCTTAAGCTCATTAACATGATATATTTTTTGTTTTATTAAATTATTTCTTGTTTCTTATGCTTGTATACACTTAATGTTTTGAACAAAAAAATTAATGTCTTTAAGACAATTAAGTGGATTAAGTTATTTAATTATATAAATTATGTGACCTAACATGATAAGTTGCTAATACGATAGTATATGGAAGGGAGTATTAATTTAAATGTGTATGATCGCCATAACACTTATTATATAATTTATTATGTTAAGTCAATCATGATAAAAGAATGGCATTATGAAATTTAATTATGCACGCCTAATGTTTATATTATTAAATATTAATATCATAAACTATCATACCAAGTAAAAAATGTTGATATGTTTGGGAAAGAGTCCCTCTTCCCCAATATGTACTTCACATGCCAAAGGCGAAGAGTCACCCCTTTCGTCCAACTCGTGTGTAGAAGGCGAAGGGCCACTGTCCTTTAATCAGGTGTTAGTTATGGTCCGAAAGTTTAAGCCATTAATTTTGTATACCAGATTTAAAATTATATATATATATTGGTTCTCTCTCCGCCTGATAAGGGATAGTAATTTAAAAAAAATCATCAAGTTATTTACTATAAAAGGATAAGGTTAAGGGAGAGAAACCAGTTTTTTTTTAAAAAAGGCTATCAAAATCCAATCATATTCAAGTCTATCTATAATTATGATGAGTTTTGCATTAAGTAAGTATTTTATATTTAATTTTATATAACAAATTATTTATTTAAGATCCTATACTCTTACATAAACTACATGCAAATGCTCTATTTCAAGGTTGAATCCTCTGTTTCCATCTATTTTTGGTCAATTAAATTACAGGAAAGTTGATATGGTTTAATTGGAAATGTAGGAAGGCTTGCCGGAGTTTGGAGTACTGCTAGCCATCGTCGATCACCGCGGTTGACGACCAAGCAGCCACCAGGTAGGCCAAATGTTCAGCCCCTGTTTCTTATTTTGCTTAGGTTTAGAAGAAGTGTTAGATGTTTAAATGGGAGAGGATCTCATCTAGGTTTCTAGACTGGTAAATAAAAGTCGTCGTAGAATCTCATGTTGGGCCGAAATACGCTGACGTTCAACGGTGAGGAACAGGAACCAGTCATTCTAATTTGGGTGTAGTTTGATTGGAGTTAAACTCAACCACCGCCGGTGCATCATGGGTTGAGGACCGGGTGAGTGCCATTTGCCGGAGAAGAAGACCGGTGACGCGTTCTTAAAGATCAAGAAATACTTGATCTATGTCACCAATGGCCGGTCTTGACTGGCCATGGGAGCCGGCTGGAAGAAGAAGATGTTCTTTAGCTGTGTTTGAACCAGTCTAACCTAAACCGGTCTAAATGATGACCCGATTGGGTCAATTTTGATTTAATCTGACAAGCTTATATTATGTGGATCAAGGATTAACAAATATGACCTGTTAGGGTTGATCAAATTGTTCTGAACTGGTTAGAGAATCAACTGAATTAAGCCTTGTTGATTCAATCAAATACATGGACCTAACTCCTAGCTAGAAACTCAATTGATTTGAACCTAACAAGGATAGTTTGATTCAAATCAGTCAATCTTGAATTTGTTCAACCCAAACTTATATTTAAACCTATTGGATTTTACCCTAAATAGATTAGGAAGTCTTTGTGCACCGGGTGTGCGGCATCTCGCGAGCACCATGCCTGGTGATTGGCGCGCAGAGCGTGCGCATGCTCATGCCAAGGGCAGATATGACTTTTTTTACTTTGGCATGCACGTGCGCATACGTTGCGCGCTAATCGTCGGATGCGGTGTAGTTCCTACCGTGCAATATGACTTTTTTAATAGATTAAATCCGATAACATTATGGGCTGAAATAAAGGTTTTGGTCCAAGTAGCCTAGGCCCAAGGCTTGTTGGTGGATTTGACTAAGAAAAAGTCTTGTTGCACCGTGCCCGATGATTGGCACATGCCACCACGTGCGCGTGCCAAAGCAAGAAAGAATGATTTTGCCCATTGGCACGCGCCGCACATGCGGTTAGCGCTAATCATCGGGTCTGGTATATAGCCTTCAGTGCATGCTTGCTAGACCACCTTCGGTGCAGCAAGACTTTCTTTGAACCAAAGGTTGACATGGGTTTTGGGCTTTGGATCAATGGCCAGCTATAACATCAGAGTTTTGGCCCAAGTATTAAAGTAGTAGCTAAAATTAATTTTAGAATTAATAATGTTAATTATGCTGGATTGAAAATGGGTTTAGGTAGGCTAGAATTGAGTTAACCTAATTAAACTCTAGTTAGGGTTACTAGTAACCCAATTAATTATCTAGTGACCCCACTAAGCTAAGGTAAGTCCAATTGCTAATTAGAAATATTAATTATTTAGTGGTTAATACCATTTGAATAATGTTTGGTGTATATTCTAATGTCATTAAGCGTAGGTTAGTAAGGTGTAATGTGATAATTAGTTAATTTAATAATTCTTTTAAAAATTTAATTAAATAAATTATCAAATAATCTAATTAAGTGATAAGTCTAGTTAGGAAGAGAAAATCAGTAATTTTCAAAATATGGGCTAGAAGGGCATAATAATAATTTTTTAAATTATAAATTTTAGTAAATTAATTGATTGTTTATGTTTAATTATTGGTGATCAATGACTTATTTGATTTTATTAAAAAATTAATCTGGATTAGCGAGCTAAAGTTTTACACCTATTATTATATCATATATTGCATGTTGTGCATACCTGCATGCATCATGAATTTATTAGTGAAATTCTCAACATGTTTTAATTAAGCATGATGATTTATTTATGGAGCTGTTATATATTTGTGATGTATTATTTTGGTTATAAAATGATTTTGACTTTAATTTGAAATATATGAGTGTGATATGTTGAAAAATGTTGTTTTGGTAATGGTATGATTATGGCTTTGTTGGATATAAGATGTGACAATTTGGGCATGTGAACTAGTTACTAAAATATGGCAATGGTAGCATTGAGGAAAGGTAGTTTGCCAGGTAGGCCAATGTGAAATCGATCATGGTTAGTAAATATGACATTGCTAAGTTTCTGACACCTATATTGATGCTTATTATTAAACTATCCGATAGCACCAAGGAAAGGTTGAAGAGCCACAAGAGGTCGGCGTAAAATTAATGGTTTATGGTTATAACGTGACTGAGTTTAATACATCGAGCACTAGTATAAAAATCAACCTGTGCATGCGCATATCGCTAGATTAGGTTATTTGACACAAACTATTGGCATGAAATTTGTTAACATGTATCTTCAGTATATTGATGTATATAATGATTTAATCCCATGCCATAAATAATTGAGATTAGGGATGTGATATATACCGTTGATATGGTACTAGTTGTGATAATATTGGTGTGATTCCTTACTAGTTTAGACCAGCAGCACCGAAGAAAGGCTGAAAAGCACGAGAGGCTAGTGTGAAATCAGTCATGGTCTGTAAATATGATGTAATTGAGTTTAATACATTAAACACTAGTATGAGAACTAATATGTGCATGCATATATTGTCAAGTTAGATTGTTAGACACAAACTAATGATATGTGATTATTAGTATGTATATTCAGTATGCAGAAAATTATGATATAAATATATGGTTATAAGGATGATTTTAGTATTTAATTTGATTTATATTGATATTTAGATATGATTGATTTAAAAGTTTTATATAGGGTTTTATATTATGTAGTTTAGCCTAAAATTAAATATCTTTGGCCAAACAAACTGAAATGCAAAATAGTTAGCTAGAAGCACTAAGTCAGTTCACAGAGTACGCAAAAGAAGCATGGTTACATTGATCAAACAAAGAAATCAAAGGCGGACATGAAAGCCGAAACGTAGTGATATTATCTGAAAGAAAATTTAAAAAAAAAAGAAAATGAACAGTCGGTAGCTAGAGGCAAACATGATGGATTTCGAACAGTTAAAAAAGAAGAAAAAAAAAAATTCTAACCATTACAAACTTGAAGAAGAAGTTGCTCGAAAGCTTTAAGCAGTTGTTGGTTATGAACTTATGATTCGACCATTATAAATAATATTTTGCTCTAATGCTTTTTGCCTCGAAGCAAGAATTTTCATGCGATCTGAACCATTCAATTTGAAAATGACATATTGGATGAAGGTTCTTTTCGAACTGAAGGAACGTTGTGCGGAGACGAATCCACTGTCGTCCTCAGCTCCCCTTTCGCTACTTTTCTCCCCTCATCCTAAACCACTATGATGGTGCCTCCTGTCGCTCCCACCATCGATCCTCTCATCGCTCACCTCACCGACGCCTTAATCCTCGCCTGACCAATCTCTTTCCTCATCTTCCAATGGCCAGAAGCCCACGGAACTGCTTGGTGAAGAAGAACAGGAATAAGAATGTCACCCCATCGCCCTTTCCAAAGAATCTTGGTTACTCCATATTCTAGTACGGCTCTCGAAAGATGTGACACGAGAAAGAAAGAACGAATCCAATCCAGTGGCTTAGATTTTATTATATATATATATATATTGCCCGAACTCTAGATGGGTCTATTAATTGAAGTCTGGCCTTGGCCCTATAGGCTAATCGGTGTGGGCTCGGTCCAGCCCACGGGCGGTCCGGCCCATGCCCACTCTATCCATTCTATTAGGGCCACTCCATCCACTTCAATATTTTTGTGCATCCCCTCCTCGAGGCCGACGGTTCCATGAGTGCAAAGGAAACAGTGGCGTAGGATCCGAAAAAGCTAAGTTGAGCACCAAGTTCAAAGCCTAGGGAGCTACGTTTGTTCCCTCTCCCGCCTCTTGTTTAGCCAAAAAAGCCAAACATTTATACATCATCTGGGGCATCCGTTGTTGGCTTCACTTCCCTAAAGAAAACCATCATGAAGGTGATCGACTACCTCCGTCGCTCTCTCTTCTCCTGTTTCGCCAACCCCTTGCCCACCAATCCCAAGTCCAAGAAAGCCAAGGTCTCCTCCGCCGCCTTCGCCGCCGCCAGCACCTCCTCCTCGTCCGCCACCATCAAGAATCGGCTGAGCACCTCCTTCGCCGACCTCTTCAAGGACCGCCAAGAAGAACCTCCTCAAGAAGAGGACAGCCTCATCGACGCCGCCGAGCGCCCGCCGTCGTCACCCTCGAGGTCCGTCATCGTGGGGACCATCTTCGGCCACCGCCGCGGTCGCGTCGCCTTCTGCGTCCAGCACGACCCCGCCGTTCCCCCGCCCTTCCTCTTCGAGCTCTCCATCCCCACCCAACTCCTCGTTCACGAGATGCGCTCCGGCCTCCTCCGCCTCGCCCTCGAGTGCCAACGCAGTGGCCGGCGGGCGTGGAAGGCCTACTGCAACGGCCGGATGGTGGGTTTACGCGGTGCGGCGGCAGCCGACGGAGAAAGACCGGCGGGTGCTGGAGACGGTGCAGTCGACGTCGGCGGGGGCGGGGGTGCTCTTTCCGAGCGAGGGCGAGGCCGGGGCGGAGGAGCTAGGAGAGCTCATGTACATGAGGGCCACCTACCAGCGGGTGGTGGGCTCGCGGGACTCGGTTTCGTACCACCTCATCAACCCCGGGGGCAGCCCGCCCCAGGAGCTCAGCGTCTTCTTGCTTCGGACCGGGTGATCGATCTCCGCACCACCATGACCGCAGGTTTCCAGGACCAGCTTCCACGGATTGATTTCAAGAAATATGCGGCCGGCTTCTATTCCGGGAATTAAAGCAGCTGGGTTTCATTTGCCGTGCGTTGGGCAGGGGCAAGCCGGGAAGCCCGTACGTACGTAGCATTCTCTCTATTTATGGTCCCGTGAACTGGGGAAGATGGTGACGTACGTAAACCTTGTTTAACAGCGTACGTGCACCAGATCTTGAAACTCTTGAAATATTATTCATGATTCTTTCTTGGTCAAATAAAGATGATCGCCAAATTATTCTGAGGCGAAGCAACGTTGATTAAATTTATTTTAGTTATTCGCTAATTTTGTGATTTATGCACAACAATTCCTATGTCTTATTTACTTAATTACGAAATGCACGACATGTAGATCGATAATGATTTTACGTGTCAATACTGATGGTAAATTAAATCACGATTTAGTTTGTGGGAAAAAAAAAAGTTAGTAATTTTATAAGCGCTTTGCCAGATTGTCGTGTACAATGTTTATATATGGAATTAGTTTTCGACGTGACGAAGGTAGTTCGAAGCTGGAAATTCAAGAAATTAGGAAGACAGAGAGAGCTAATATCATTTTCATTGTTATAAGTACATAGCTGAAACAGTTCAGAGATCAGGATGACACGTAATTTTTCGAGTGTTCTTCTTTCT
Source organism: Calamus simplicifolius (assembly GCA_900491605.1). Taxonomy (NCBI): domain Eukaryota; kingdom Viridiplantae; phylum Streptophyta; class Magnoliopsida; order Arecales; family Arecaceae; genus Calamus; species Calamus simplicifolius. Next base: position 35,775 of record UESW01000101.1, read on the forward strand.
TTTTTAACTTTTTTCGTGGCACCTTTCTTCTTCATTAATTCTCATTTCTATCGCCAGGATGGATTCGAATCACTGTTCGGTTCCCTGCTGCTATTGGGCGATGGCAGTTGCGAATGGATATGATACGGATGCGTGCCTATCAGGATTTGGATGTTCCACGATCGATGGCCTTTTCTGTCTCAAAAATATACAATGGCGGCCGGATAGATGGCTAGAAGGAAATATATATAATAACCTCCCTCTTCATCTGGCCCATTTCTAGGCCAATAATAAGAAGAAGAAAACTACGGTAAGGCAAGAATTTGCCTCGTGGTGTCATTTTCCTTCAATTGCCTCTCCGCTCACTTAATTTATAATTTAACGTTTTAAGCCTGAAGTAACTTTTTTCGTATGTATTAATTCCTTTCAGGTCTGCAAAGTAGGATCCTAAATTTTATTTCGTACACGATTAAATTAGCTGCTAACAAAACCATAAATAGGCTATCGATCGACAGGCAGATCTCTCGAAGCACAAGACGGCCCTTTATCATCTATATATATATATATATATATACCTCGCTCTAACTGGAGGGATTCGCGAACTTTGCTCATTCATCGATCGCCATGCATGAAATCTCTCGTAGGAGGAAAAGAAGCATCCGGTAACAGCGAGTCGTCGTTTCTGTCGAGGGACCATATCAGTGGGCCATAAACGTCAAGCCTCCCATCGAAGCGAAGCACAGCTATGTACTCCCCGTTGTCAGCTTTCTTGTTGCTGCTCCAAAGACGGCTATTGCGATGCTTGACGGTGAGCTCCCCGTCCGCCTCCAGCTGAGCGTAGCAGCTGTTGGCTTCTGTACGGGTCTGCCACAACGCCTTCCCCGATCGGCTGTCACTGATGGCCAGGTTGCACTTTTTAAAGCCCAGCTCATAATTCTTATACCTTAGCTTATTTGGGGGGGTCAGTCTCTCGCCGGAGTACAGCACGTACTCCGTCGAGACCACCGACCTGTCCAGTACTGTGCCCGTCTCCTTCTGGTTGTTACTCGCCCACCGTCTCTGGCCGTAGATGCCGAGCTTCCCTTTGCCGTCGAGCACGAGGGCGTACCTGCCTTTCTTCGATTTGTTGGAGCTGGACCAGAGGGTGTAATGGACATTCCGGCGGACGACCAGCTCTCCGTTGTGCTTCAGCCCGAGGTAGCAGTCGCTGCCCTTGCCGACTGTGTTCGCCCTCCATGTCGGTGTCTCGCCTTGGTAGAGAACAAGGTCGCAGTTGGATTTCATGGCTAAGCGGTATTTCCCGTTGGTGAGGTTTTGGCCGGCCATGAGGACCTCGCCGGTGTAGAGGACGTGGTCCGCCGTGGTGTGAGATGGAAGAAGGCCAAAAATGATCGCAAGGGTGAGAAGGGCCAAAGGTATTGGAATTGCCATCGGAATGTACATATCCAGTTGTTTGGTTCTGCCTCTGCGCCTGCCATGCATCTATATATATATAGCCTCTATTCATATATTAGAGCTATGAAGCGCCTCGTCGTGCCAGCAGATGCCGGTGGTGCTTAAAACATTTTTGGACCCTTATGGAACTCATTGTATTGGCATCCGATGCCATGCATGCAAATCTAGGATATTGGACTGAGATTTTTATTTTTATTTTATTTTAATTTATCGAGAAGGCGTTTCCGAGTTTTACGAATCATAGGTGGTGATGGGCCCGGCCCATATATTCATTGGTCTAATGCTTGCGGCCAGTGAGCATGTCACGGCCCAGTCCAGGCGGAGGACGCGCGCATGGCCTAGCTAGGGCACGTGGCCCAGCCGGGGCGCAAGCGCGCGACCCAGCTGGGCACGCGATCCAGACCGTCCAGACTGATGGCCAGCCTGACAGGCGCTGCAAGCATGGCATGACCGTTGGGCAAGCCCGCCCAGCACGCCCAAAAGAGAGGCCATCGTATTTTCTTAGAGAAAATTTGAGACGGTGGCTTGCATGAGATCTTGGCCATCCAACGGCCAAGATGGAGTCCTATTTGTAGGGAGATTCTTATGGGGGCTAGTTGGCGATTTTATCTCCAAGAGTCCACCGTATTTTGGATATAGAGTTAGCCTAGGCTGAAGACTTTGGGGCGGTGGATATGGGAGGATCGTAGCCTTTATCTATTCATCCAACGGTTAAGGTGGAGTCTTAATTGGAGAAGAGTCCTAAATGGAAAAAGAGTCCTAAGCGGCGTGAAGTGAGGAACTTCACACGGTTTCTACATGGCGTGGGACTCTTGGGTGGTGGAAAGAAGGTCGGTTGGGAAGCTATTTAAGGGGAGGCTGACCCAAGGCCTAGGGGTATCGAATTGCATGTGAATAAAAAGGTTGGTTGGGGAGTTCTTTGTGAAAGGGCGGACCCAAGGCCAAGGTTTCGAGTTGTAAATGATCAAGCCATCCGAGAGGAGCTTCGGTGTGACCATCCAGCAACCAGCGAAGGTTGGTGAGCAACTGAGATCGAGGTGCATGAGGATCTAAGTCAGGCGGACTTAGACATTGGTGGGACGTGGCCGAGATGCACAGACAGTGCGTGCGCGGGTGCGGGGCATCAAGTCAGTTCTTGTCGAGTAAGGTTGGGGTGGGCACTTTATGTGATCTTTGCTAGGGACAGAGAGAAGTGTCTTTGTAGCCTTTGGGTAACCTCGTTATTTTCAAATTACTTAGCAAAGAGTTCTTTGGTTGGAAAGTTGTGCTTCTTGTATATTGTTGTGTTTATCGGGGACTTGTCTTTGGGGTTTTTATTTTATTATTCTGGGGTCTAGGTTGGTTAAGGGAAGGGATCTTCTAATGCCATCACCGGTAGACACAAGGACTTGGTGCACAAAGAAGCGCTTGCGCATGCCGATTGAAAGCCCGGTGACAAGCTGGTATCAGAGCCCGGTTGAAGCAAGTTCCAAGGATAGATGGCAAAAGCAGTAGAAGACCATGTGACCCATTTGGAGGGGATTATGGAAGATCCAGGAGAAGGATCAACCATGGATTTGGTTGCTATATGCATAGAGTTGAGCATGTAGTTGACCGAGTTGCGGACTTCACATAATCAGCTGTTGGAGGCACACGAGGATTGATTCATGACCTCGAGCATCGAAATCTACAACAACAGCAATCAATCTATCCATGGAAGAGAGATTAAAGCTTCAAATCTATGCTTTGGAGCAGGAGGAGATTTGGCTAAGGCAGGAGGTGCGGACTCCAGTCAGCATAGTCGGCACTCCAGCAAAGGAAGCGAAGGTCCGGGAGCCTAAGGCCTTCGCCGAGTCAGGAGCGCAGCAAAAGTTGAAAACTTCATATGGGATATGGAGGTTTACTTCTGTGCAGCGAAGATCCCAGCACTCGATCAGGTGGATCGGGCCGCAACATATTTGGAGGGTAACAACAAACTCTAGTGGAGGACAAGGACGGTCGAGGATGACCGTGCAGGGCATCCTAGAATCGAGACATGGGAGATCTTGAAGAGGAAACTGAAGGGTCATGTTGGCCCAGATGGCAACCCAAGAGGGGGTGAATTGGGTTGTTAAAAAATTTAACATTTTAAAATGATTGGCTTTGGAATACACAAGATAAGTGCAGAATAAATATTAACCACAAACAAAGAGATAGAGAGAGATCAAAAATGGCAAACACAAAGATTTTATAGTGGTTCGGTGTATCCAACACCTACGTCCACTCCCAAGTATCACTTGGTCCACACTATAATCTATAGATTACAGCCGAGTTGTTTTACAAGCTCACAACTCAAACTTGTTGTTTCTCACGGGATCACAACGAACCCAGCTGGTTTTCTGGGCTCACCAGCACAAAACCCAAACCCAAGCTAATCTAGCTTGACCCGAGGTATACTACCTCCACTATTCAATCCCCTGATTGAACTAGCAAAAACAAATGAGTAGAGTTTACAATAACAAACAGCTCCTCAAATGAGCAAATATTCAATATAAATAAACAAGATTAGAAAAGCCTGTTTGAGTAGAGTTGATTTGAGCTTTTCTTCTTTTCTTCTTTTCCTCTTCTCCTTTGAGATGTTGAATCAGCCCTCAGCTCGGATTCTTCACAAGATTGTAGATGAGAAGTTGGAAAAAATAGGGTTTTTGGCTTTCTTTTTTTTCTTTTGAAATCCTCCGATTTTGAACTTGAATGCCTTGGATTTCTCTTGAGCTTTTTGGAGTTGATGGATTTGAACTTCGACTCTTTCCTCTTTGATTTCTTGCTCAAGACTTTTTGGATTTTTGATTTGATTTCTCTCTATTTTTCCTCTCTTTTTTTCAAACGAACGGCTCCCCTTTTATAGATTCTCTTTAATCCATGATTAGGTGAAAAACTAGCCGTTTTTTTCCTCATAGACTAGTGGTTCTAGTAGGTCCAAATAGATCCATGTGAAGTAGTTCAAGTGGCCTAGAAGTGAAAATAATGTTTTTAGTTTTGAAAAAGTTTCTAGTTTATTTTTCAAATTGACATGCATCACAAATTTTTATTTTTAAAATCTAGTTGTGGAATGCCTTTTACTAAATCCTTTTGATTAATTTTGAAATTAGGTGTGCTTGCATGACCTAATCTACGATGCCATAACCATCCAATCTCATTCATATTAGCATTATTAGCAACTAAGCAATGATTACTAGTTGATAAATTATCTAAATCAATCAAGTACACTTGTCATTCTATTTCCAATAAATACAATGCTATTATCAATGGGATTAGAGACAGTGCAAATAGAAGCTTCAAATGATACTTTGAAACCTTTACCACACAATTGGCTATACTAATTAGATTATGCTTTAAACCATTAACATATAATATATTTTCAATAAATATGGAGGGAGTTATTTGAATTTAACCAAACCCCATGATTTGGCCTTTGCCATTGTCACCAAACGTAACAACTCCTCCTCTTTTGCTTTCAAGGGTGATGAATGATCCTTGTCACCCATCATGTGTCTTGAGCAGCCACTATCGAGATACCACTTTCGCTTTGATCTTTTGGCCGTAAGACACTCCTGCAAAATGATCAAGTTTTATATTTAGGTACCAAGCCTTCTTGGGTCCTTCATGGTTAGTAGCAATAAAGATTGTTCCTTTTGGAACCTAGATTTCCTTCCTTTAACAATTAATTTCTTGTTACTATTTCTTGCATTACATTCATAGGATTTATGGCCTTTCTTGTTGCAATTGTAACATGTAACATCATTTGTTTTCTTAACAAAGAAATTGTTTACAAATTTTTGTTTCATGTTTGGTCTATCCTAATCCAGCTCTATCAAAAATAGCTTGATTACTTAATAATAAATTTTTTTCAGAACTATAGTAAATATCAACTATATTTTTATATTTATCAACTTTCTTCTTTAATCTATCATTTTCATTGGAAATTGATCCTTTTTCTTCATCAAAGATTTTCTGATTTCAATTTTTTAACTTCATGAGTAAGATTATCTTTTTCATTGACAAGATTTAGATTATCATTTTTTAATGATTTGTTCTTCTTTTTCAGAACTTTAAAATCACTTACTAACTCATTAAATGCATCATATAATTCTTCAAAAGTGAAATCATCATAAGGTTTTCAGAACTTACCTCAATGTCGTCGTTTTCCATAAAGCAAATGTTGGCAACTTCCTTTTGTTCTTCCTCGGAAGAGGATTCTTCACTATCACTCCATGTTGCAACATAAGCCTTCTTCTTCTTCTTGTAGACTTTCTTCAGTTGAGGACAGTCATATCTGAAATGCCCCAGTTTTTGCACTCATAACATATCAAGGGCTCTTTTCTTTTTCTTTGTCCTTTTCTTTCTCTTTTTCTCCTTCCATTTTTGTTCCAACTTTTTTGTGGAAGGGCCTCCTTCTTTGCATAATTTTTTAAATTTTCTTGCAAGGAGGCTGTCTCATCATCATCATCATCATCACTGCTGCTTCTTCCTTTTGCAGCTTTGAGGGCAATGTTTTCTTCTTCTTGACTTCCTCCTCTTGATGTTGTTTCATTGAACTCATGAGTCATCAGGATCCAAGAAGCTCCTCCAAAGGTAGGATGTTCAATCTTGGCTTCTTGGATGCGTCACTTGCTTCCCATGATCTTGGAAGTGACCTAAGAATTTTGCGAAAGCTCAGAGTTAGTATAAACTTACCAAGACTTTTCAAACCATTCACAATATCAGTGAATCTAGTGAACATGCATGTGATGGTTTCATTTTGTTCCATAGTAAATAATTCATATTTATGAACCAAAATATTTATCTTTGATTCTTTTACTTGGTTTGTTCCTTCATGGGTAATTTCCAACCTATCCCAAATTTCTTTTGCGGAATTACATGTTGAGATTCGGTTGAATTCATTTGAGTCTAAGGAACAATATAAAATTAATGGCTTAGCATTTAGTTGTGCCATTCTCCTATCATTATCATTCCAATCCCTTTCGGGTTTAGGAACAATAGTGCCATCAATATGGGTGTGTACTAGGTCCATTTATTATTCCCCACAATTCATAGTCAAGCTTGAATGAATATCTTCATTCTAGCTTTCCAATAAATAGTTGGTTCCATTAAATAAAGGAGGTCTATTCGTAGAATGACCTTCAGCAAAACTGAACCAATTTGTGTTGCCATAAGGATCTTTAGCCCTTGATCGTGAGATCAAATTCTAAATGAGCACTTGCTCTGATACCAATTGTTGGCCCAGATGGCAACCCAAGAGGGGGGGTGAATTGGGTTCTTAAAAATTTAAGACTTTTTAAAAGATTTTTTCAAGATGTGCAAGTGAGAATAAATAATAAGCACAAAAAGAGATAGAGAGAGAGAAAAATCACGGCAAACACAAATAATTTTATAGTGGTTCGGTGCAACCAACACCTACGTCCACTCCCAAGATTCACTTGGGTCCACACTATAATCTCTAGATTACAGCCGAGTTGTTTTCAAGCTCACAACTCAAACTTGTTGTTTTCCCGGGTCACAACGAACCCAGCTGGTTTTCCGGGCTTACCAGCACAAAACCCAAACCCAAGCTAACCAGCTTGGAGGTATACTACCTCCACTAATTCAATCCCCTGATTGAACTAGCAAAAACAATGAGAATAAGTTTACAATAACAAACAGCTCCTGAGCAAATATTCAAATAAAAAAAGGTTAGAAAGCCTGATTTGCAGATTGATTTGAGCTTTTCTTTTTTCTTCTTTTCCTCTTCTCTTTGAATGTTGAATCAGGCCTCAGCAGATTCTTCACGTTGGAGAAGTTTTTTTCTTTTTCTTCTTTTGAAAATCCTCGATTTGAACTTGAATGCCTTGGATTTCTCTTTGAGCTTTTGGAGTTGATGGATTTGAACTTTGACTCTTTCCTCTTTGATTTCTTGCTCAAGACTTTTGGATTTTTCATTTGATTTCTCTCTATTTTTCCTCTCTTTTTTTCAAACGAACGCTCCCCTTTTATAGATTCTCTTTAATCCATGATTTGAAAAACTAGGGGAGAAAATATCCGTTAGAGATTAGGTGAGAAAATATTACCGTTGGAGCCGTTCTGGCATTTTAAAAATCCGTTCCTGACAGGTTGGAGTCGGCTCCAACTTTTCAGGTGTCGGCTCCAAGTCGGTATCCAAAAATAGAAAGTAAAAGTTCGTTGAGGAGTCGGCTCCAAAAAGTTGAGTGTCGGCTCGCCGCATTCGGGAGTCGGCTCGGAAAACTGTAAGTGTCGGCTCCAGGGTAGTCCAAAAATGCTTTCTGTTCCCCATTGGAGTCGGCTCCAGACACTGTAAGTGTCGACTCGAAACTCTGGGTGTCGGCTCCGAAACTGGGTGTCGGCTCCAGACCGTGCCAAAAATCAGAAAGCATTTGATTGGCCATGGGGTCGGCTCCAGACCTTCTAGGTGTCGACTCCAGGCTCTGAATTTTGAAACATACCTTTGGCATTTGATTCAAAACACGTTTCTTTATACCTTTTGATTAATCAAACATTTTTAAGCCCTGAAACACTTGTTAAATTTATTAGTAACAAATGAATATACTCAATCTTTTATTAATCATCAAAATCAATAATTGGGTCAACAATCTCCCCCTTTTTGATGATTATAAAAACATTGAGTATATGCATGAGGATTTCAAATCAAAATTTTAAATATTTAATCCTCACAGATAAGCTCCCCCTGAATGAGGTAGCTCCCCCTATGAAGTTCAATTTAACATTGTTCTTCCTTTTAACTTTTAATGTTGATACCAATTTTAATTGCATATGCTTTAAGCTTAATTTTCTAATGCATATAAAAGCTAAATATTTCTCCCCCTTTTTGTTAACATTCAATGCATATACGAAACTTACATAACTCTCCCTTTTTTGTAATCAACAAAAAGATAGAAAGTTAAGTAAAATGACAAATTGATAGATTTTTCAAGGTTCAAAAGATATTCATTAAGTATAAGATAAGTTCATACATCAAAAGTTAAACATTACAAAATGAAACTTCATTATATCAAACATCAAACTATACTTCATTACATTGAAACTTCAAGATAAACAACATCAAACTAACTAATTATCAAAGACATTCATTACAAGATAATCAAAAATGAGTTCTAAGAATCTTTGCAATTCTTCTACAATCCTTCATTCCTTCAGATTGAATTTTTACATATTCTTTGAGTCTTCATCAACAAAGGTGCACGCAGTCTGAATCTTGTCTTGAAGCTCTGCGTTGCATTTGGATATGTCTCTCCATCTCCACATATATCCTTAAGTTCTTCAAAATATTCTTGAGATCACTTTAAGGATGCCGAGAAGAGCCGAGAGTGACTCAATCTTTGAATACGATCATCAAAGAATAAAGAGTCTCTCTCAAATTCATAAATTTATCAAATTTTATTTTTCAGATTGATCATCAAATAAACTTTGAGTTGCATAATGTATCTGAAAAACAGAATATGACAAAAGCTGGAGCAGGAGCAGGAGCAGAGGCTCAGGTGCAGGTGAAGGATGTCGACCAGCCTCAGATGGTCAAAGATCTATCTCAGCCTCTCTCATCCTCCTTTCCTCTCCCATTTACCATTCTTCATAAACCCATCCGATGAATTGTTGCCAGCTATAAAAATCAGTGTGTCTTAGATTCTTCATAGGCTCATTATCAGAAATCACAACACCTTGGCTTCGAAAAATCATTGTAAAATCATCCATAGGGCAGACTAGATTTCCTTTTCCCTCCACAATCTGCTATGTACCAAAATCATCATGGGAAGATTGATAGGCTTGCCTGTCACATGTCCATTACAAAGATATCTCTCTCCGAACATAGTCAAATCTACCAGTCTTTAGGAAAGAATCCTACTGCAGATATTGTGTAGTAATCTCAACTCTAAAGAAAGCTGATTAGCAAAACCTCTTCAAATCCAACCACATCCTTTAATAATCTGATAAAGCTGGGGCGCGGTCAAGAAGAAATGCCAGACAGGTGCCAACAATTCCAAAATCTGAAAGTAAGACCTCTTCCCTCTCACATTGCTAATAAGCCCATGTCTCCTCTAGACAAATTCTTGTAGAATTCCTTTAACCAAGGAGGGATAAGTCGGGCACTCTAAGAACAAATTTCTCCCAACCCATCTCGATTTGTCTCCCAACTAGAAAACCCTCACTCAAATAATTCAAAATCCACCTTTCCTACCAGTAGTAATGATCCTATCCGCTAGACGATCTACCTGGGAGAGAGGGAGCAGGAGAAGGGTAGAGGAAGAATCCCTTGGAGAGGCTCGGACGGGACGCGACGCTTCCCTTTACGGGGCCCAAGAAGATCCTCTGTTAGGTGCCATTTGATCCTTGGAATGTTGATTTAGGGATTTGGTTGGGAAGGTTTGGAAGAGTTTGGAGAGAGTTTGGAAAGATCGATGAAATGAGCGGAGTCGACTCTGCCCTAGATAAATCAACTTGGGACCACCTCGAGTCGGCTCGCGCAAACCGGGTGTCGACTCGGCCACAGCTCGACTGGAGTCGACTCGGGGTCGAAGAGTCTCGACTCCGACGGCTCCGAGACCATTTCAGACCAAAAAATGAAATTTCTGAAATGTGTCCGGAATATGATCATAAAAATTGATAAATAATCATTGGATATGAGAATCAATTAGATATGAATTCTAGATAAGATTTCCTTAAAATTGAGGATTTGAAAGAATCTTAGATAAATTTCCTTAGGGGTTTCAAATTCATTCTAAAGGATCACAAATACCTAACTCTCCTCTAAGATAACAGAATCTCTCTTCATTTAAAGGTTTAGTAAATATGTCAGCTAATTGTTCTTCAGTGTTAACATAATCAAGACATATTTCATTATTTGCTACATGTTCTCTTATAAAATGATATCTGATTTCTATGTGTTTAGTTCTTGAATGTTGAATTGGATTCTTTGTTAGATTAATTGCACTAGTGTTATCACATCTTATGGGTTTTATCAAGTGTGATACCATAGTCTTCAAGTTGTCGCTTAATCCATAGGATTTGCGCACAGCAACTTCCAGCTGCTACATATTCAGCTTCAGTAGTTGATAATGCAACTGAATTTTGCTTTTTGCTAAACCATGTGATTAAGTTACTTCCTAAGAAATGGCATGCACCACTTGTGCTTTTTCTATCTAGTTTACATCCAGCATAATCAGAATCTGAATATGCAATTAGATTTAATGTGGAGTCTCTAGAATACCATAAACCTACATTTTTTGTTCCACTTACATATCTTAGTATTCTTTTAACAGCTATTAAATGTGATTCTTTAGGTTCAGATTGAAATCTAGCACATAAACATACTGAAAACATAATGTCTGGTCTACTTGCTGTTAAATAAAGAAGGGATCCGATTATACCTCGATAATACTTTTGATCAACCTTTTTACCTTCTTCATCTTTGTCCAGCTTGCATGAAGGACTCATTGGAGTTCCGAGGGGTTTCATTGATTCCATACCAAACTTTTTGAGTAGTTCTTTGTGTATTTTGTTTGGTTGATGAAGATTCCCTCTTTGCTTTGTTTGATCTGGAGTCCAAGGAAGAAGTTGAGTTCTCCCATCATGCTCATCTCGAATTCTCCCTGCATCAACTTTGCAAATTCTTGACAAAGAGAATCGTTAGTAGCACCAAAAATAATGTCATCTACGTATATTTGTACTACAAGTAAATCTTTACTTTTTCTTTTCAAAAAAGTTTTATCAACATTTCCTCTTGTAAAATCATTTTCTATTAAAATTTACTTAACCTATCATACCAAGCTCTAGGTGCTTGTTTCAAACCATATAAAGCTTTGTGCAATTTAAAAACGTGATTTGAAAATTCGTGATCTTCAAAACCTGGTGGTTGTTCTACATAAACTTCTTCATTTATAAATCCATTTAAAAATGCTTTTTACATCCATTTGAAATAAGTTAAAATTCATATGACATGCAAATGCAAGTAATAGCCTAATGGCTTCTAATCTAGCTACAGGTGCAAAGGTTTCATCAAAATCAATACCTTCCTCTTGATTATATCCTTTAGCAACCAATCTAGCTTTGTTTCTAATTACTATGCCATTTTCATCTAGTTTATTTCTAAAACCCATTTTGATCCTATTACTGAATGATTTTTAGGTCTTTCAACTAAAGTCCAAACATTATTTCTTGTAAATTGATTTAGTTCTTCTTGCATTGCTAACATCCAATTATTATCTTTTTCAGCTTCTTCTATAGTTTTAGGTTCAATTTGTGATACAAATGCAAGATGATTACTAATATTTCTCATATATGATCTAGTTCTTATTCCTTGAGATGGATCGCCTATAATCAATTCCTTGGGATGACTATGAGCATATCTCCAGTCTCTTGGAAGATCTACATCATTATGATCAATATTGATCATCATCCCTTATGTGAATCATCATCTTTAGCTTCTTTGCTCATGATCAGAAGATACTTCAATATTAAGTTTTCAAGATCTTTTTCAATTATGTTTGTATCTTCCTCATCATCAAGCTTTTCAGAACTATGCTAAAGACTCATCGAAAACTATATGAATGGATTCTTCAACTACTAAGGTTTTCTTGTTAAACTCTATAAGCTTTACTAGTTGTTGAATATCCTAAAAAGATTCCTTCATCAGATTTAGCATCAAATTTTCCTAAATTGTTTTTACCATTATTATGAATGAAACATTTACATCCAAATGCATGAAAGTATTTTATATTTGGTTTTCTTTCATTCCATAATTCATAAGGTGTTTTCTTTAAGATTGGTCTTATTAAGGCTCTATTTAAGATGTAACATGCTGTGTTAATAGCTTCCGCCCAAAAGTACTTTGGTAGGTTGCTTTCGCATAGCATGGTACGGGCCATGTCTTCTAGAGTCCTATTTTTCCTTTCACACACCATTTTGCTGTGGAGTCCTAGGGGCTGAAAATTATGATTAATTCCATTTTCAGAACAAAAACTTTCAAATAAGTGATTTTCAAATTCTGTTCCATGATCACTTCTTAGAGATACTATAGTAGTGTTTTTCTCATTTGTGACTTTCTTGAAGAATTTCAGGAATATCGAGAAAGTCTCATCTTTGTGAGCTAAAAACATTACCCAAGTATATCTAGAATAATCATCTACAATCACTAGACCATATTTCTTTCCTCCTAGACTTGTGGTTCTAGTTGGTCCGAAAAGATCCATGTGAAGTAGCTCTAGTGCCCTAGAAGTTGAAACAATGTTTTTAGATTTGAAAGAACTTCTAGTTTGTTTTCCAAATTGACATGCATCACATATTTTATTATTTTCAAAATCTAGTTTAGGTAATCCTTTAACTAAATCCATTTTAATTAGTTTTGAAATAAGGTGTGTGCTTGCATGACCTAATCTACGATGCCACAACCAACTAATTTCATTTATGTTAGCATTGTCAGCAATTAAGCAATGATCACTCAAAGATAATTTTTCTAAATCAACCAAGTAAACATTGCCATGTCTATAACCAGTAAATACAATGCTATCATCAATAGAATTAGTTACAGTGCATACAGAAGATTTAAATGAAACATTAAAGTTTTTATCACATAATTGACTTATACTTATTAGATTATGCTTCAAACCATCAACATAAAGTACATTATCAATAAATGTAGATGGAGTTATACGGACTTTACCAAGGCCCATAATTTGACCTTTACCGTTATCGCCAAACGTAACAACTCCACCTTTCTTTTCTTCTAGGGTGATGAATTCATCTTTGTCACCCGTCATATGTCTTGAGCAGCCACTATCAAGGTACCACTTTTTCTTTGATCTTTTGGCTACAAGACATTCCTGCAACATAATTCAAACTTTATGTTTAGGTACCCAAGCTTTCTTGGGTCCTTCATGGTTAGCAGCAATAAAAATTGTTCCTTTCGGAACCCATATTTTCTTAGCTTTAACATTTAACTTGTTGTTATTATTTTTTTGCATTCAAATGATTTATGACCTTTTTCATTACATTTGAAACAAGTTATATTACTTTGGTTTTTTTACAAAAATATTCTTTAAAATTTTTGTTTCCTTAATGTGTTATATCCTAAACCTGCTTTGTCAAAAACTTTTTGACTATCTAAAATCATTAAGTTTAGTTGAACTTAAGTGAATTTCTCAACAATGTTTATATTTTTAACATCTTTCTTTAAGATCATTTTCTTTAAATTGATTCTTTTTCTTTAATTTTTTTGATTTCAATTTTTTAACTTTTGATTAAGATTATCTTTTTCTTTTTAATTATTTTTTTCAAATTTTTTTCTTTTCAAATTTAAAATCAATAATTCATTAAAGCTCAAACATTTCATCAAATGTAAATCATCATCGGTTTTCGAACTTACCTCATTGTCGTCGTCGTTTGGCCATGAAGCAAATTTGGCAACTTCTTTTTGTTCTTCTTCTTCGGAAGAAGACTCTTCACTATCAGTCCAAGTTGCCATGTAGCCTTTTTCTTTTTCTTGTAGGCCTTCTTAAGTAAAGGACAGTCATATCTAAAATGCCCTGGTTTTTACATTCATAGCATACTAAGGGCTCTTTCTCTTTGTCCTTTTCCTTTCTTATCCTTTTTTTCTCCTTCCATTTTTGAAACAAATCTCTTTTTGTGGAAGGGCCTCCTTCTTTGCATAAATTTCTTGAATTTCCTTGCAAGGAGGGCTGTCTCATCATCATCATCCTCATCATCGCTGCTGCTTATTTCCTTTTCCGCAGCTTTGAGGGCGATGGTCTTCTTCTTTCTTGACTCATCCTCATTGACATGTTGTTTACTTGAGCTCATGAGTCATCAGCGAACCAAGAAGCTCTTCCAATGGTAGGATGTTCAGATCTTTGGCTTCTTGTATGGCGGTCACCTTGGCTTCCCAAGTCCTTGGAAGTGACCTAAGAATTTTGCGAACAAGCTCAGAATTAGTATAAACTTTCCAAGACTTTTCAAACCATTCACAATATCAGTGAATCTAGTGAACATGCATGTGATGGTTTCATTTTGTTCCATAGTAAATAATTCATATTTATGAACCAAAATATTTATCTTTTGATTCTTTTACTTGGTTTGTTCCTTCATGAGTAATTTCCAACCTATCCCAAATTTCTTTTGCGGAATTACAAGTTGAGATTCGGTTGAATTCATTTGAGTCTAAGGAACAATATAAAATAATGGCTTTAGCATTTAGTTGTGCCATTCTCCTATCATTATCATTCCAATCCCTTTTCGGGTTTAGGAACAATAGTGCCATCTAATGTGTGGGTGTACTAGGTCCATTTATTATTACTCCCCACAATTCATAGTCAAGCTTGAATGAAATCTCATTCTAGCTTTCCAATATGAATAGTTGGTTCCATTAAATAAAGGAGGTCGATTCGTAGAATGACCTTCAGCAAAACTGAACCAATTTGTGTTGCCATATGGATCTTTAGCCCTTGATCGTGAGATCAAATTCTAAATGAGCACTTGCTCTGATACCAATTGTTGGCCCAGATGGCAACCCAAGAGGGGGGGGTGAATTGGGTTCTTAAAAATTTAAGACTTTTTAAATTTTTTGCTCAAGATGTGCAAGTGAGAAATAAATAATAAGCACAAACAAAGAGAGAGAGAGAGAGAAAAATCACGGCAAACACAAGATATTTTATAGTGGTTCGGTGCAACCAACACCTACGTCCACTCCCAAGATTCACTTGGGTCCACACTATAATCTCTAGATTACAGCCGAGTTGTTTTCCAAGCTCACAACTCAAACTTGTTGTTTTACGGGTCACAACGAACCCAGCTGGTTTTAACTCGGGCTTACCAGCACAAAACCCTACACCCAAGCTAACAGCTACCCGAGGTATACAACCTCCACTAATTCAATCCACTGATTGAATAGCAAAAACAAATAGAATAAGTTTTAACAAAAGCTCCCCTGAGCAAATATACAAATGAAGTAAATAAAAAGGTTAGAAAAGCCTGATTGAAGCAGATTGATTTGGGCTTTCTTCTTCTTCTTCTCTTCTCCTCTTGAGTGTTGAATCAGCCCTCAGCAAGATTCTTGTTGAAGATGGAGTTGAGAAAAACATTTTTTTCTCTTTTTCTTCTTTTGAAAATCCTCCGATTTTGAACTTGAATGCCTTGGATTTCTCTTTGAGCTTTCTGGAGTTGATCGATTTGAACTTCGACTCTTTCCTCTTTGATTTCTTGCTCATGACTTTTTGGATTTTTGATTTAATTTCTCTCTTTTTTTCCTCTCTTTTTTTTCAAACGAACGGACTCCCCTTTTATAGATTCTCTTTAATCCATGATTAGGTAAAAACTAGCTGTTATTTCTGTCCTTGGATTCCTCCTACACACAAAAAAAGTGTCCGTTAGAGATTAGGTGAGAAAATATTATCGTTGGAGGCTGTTCTGACATTTTAAAAATCTTCCTGATAGGTTGGAGTCGGCTCCAACTTTTCAGGTGTCGGCTCCAAGTCAAGTATCCAAAAATAGAAAGTAAAAGTTCATTGAGAAGTCGACTCCGAAAAAGTTGAGTGTCGGCTCGCCGCATTCGGGAGTCGGCTCCGAAAAACTGTAAGTGTCGGCTCCAGGGTAGTCCAAAAACATGCTTTCTGTTCCCGCATTGGAGTCGGCTCCAGACACTGTAAGTGTCGACTCTGAAACTCTGGGTGTCGGCTCCGAAACACTGGGTGTCGGCTCCAGACCGTGCCAAAAAATCAGGAAAGCATTTGATCAGCCATGGGGTCGGCTCCAGACCTTCTAGGTGTCGACTCCAGGCTCTGAATTTTGAAACATACCTTTGGCATTTGATTCAAAACATGTTTCTTTATATCTTTTGATTAATCAAACATTTTTAAGCCCTGAAACACTTGTTAAATTTATTAGTAACAAAATGAATATACTCATATCTTTTATTAATCATCAAAATCAATAATTGGGTCAACAGGTCAGTTCCAGTCGAGCAACGTAGGGTAGCTTGCTCGAGAGAATCTGAGGAAGCTGCGATAGACAGAGAGCATCCAGGAGTACGTGGCGTAGTTCAGCAATTTACTTCTGGAGGTGTCCAACATGTCCGAGGAAGATAAGCTTTTTAACTTTCTCGCTGGCCTACAGGGGTGGACGTAGGCCGAGCTTCGCAGGAGGGAGGTAAGGGATATTCTCTCAGCCTTCGTAGCAGTAGAGGCACTGATGGACTTTCGCAGCAATACAACTTCGGGTAGTGGTGGCCAGGGCAAGGGCAAGCGCAAGAGTGCGTCATCACCGCAGGGTCAGCAGGCAAGAAGGAGGGTGTGCCACCATATGCAGTAGCAAAACCAAAAGGACAGGCAACTTTCGCTGGATGCTTCATATGTGGAGGACCGCATCTAGCATGGGAGTGTCCAAGAAAGGTGGCGATAGCGGCCGTCACTACCCAGGAAGACAGGGCATCCAAGAGTTCGGGGGAGGAACAGTAGCGAGATGGCTCTGCTACAGTCCTTCAACACTTTGGCTGAGACAAGCAACGCCAGAGTTTGATGTACGTGAGGGCTCGGGTCAACGGGAGATAGTTCAAGCCTTGATTGATTCCGGTGCGATGCACAATTTTGTGAGCCAGAGGGAGGCGCGCAAATTGGGTTAGGCGCATTATCCCAGCCTTGTAGGGTGAAGCCTATGAACTCCGAGGAGATAGAGTCTTTGGGCCATGAAGAGGCCACATTGGAGGTGGGTTCTTGGACTGGGCACTGCAGTATGATGGTCTTTCCGATCGATGACTACGACCTGATACTCGCGATGTATTTCTTCATCAAGAGTAAAGCCATGGTCGTGCCTCATCGGAGGGGCATCTTGATCCAAAGAGGTAGGCGCCCATACTTCGTTCCAATGGAGGGATGGCATAGGACGATGAAGAGATGGGGCAAGGGAGTGCCCTACCACCAGACTTGAGGTTGCGCAGCAACCTCACGCCTAGGCAATGCATGGAGAACCTAGGCACAAAGGCCTGCGGCAAGAGGCAGCAGGTAGGATGGCTCAGCGAGTGGGCTATCTGACCGAGTAGGCATCAAGGGGTGCGCATGGCAGGTGGCCGCGTTGGGACTCGAAAGAATTTTGGCCAAGAGGGCTAAGATGTGCAGCGACGAGGTGTGCCAGGAGGGCGCACGACGCAGCGACATGGAACTTCAGTATGACTCGAAGAGGGCATCGAGATTCAGGCAGAGGGGATTGTCATGGCCTGGCCCAGGCGGAGCATGCGCGCATGCGCGGCCCAGCCGGGGGTGCAAGCGCATAGCCCAGCTGGGCACACGATCCAGACCGCCCAGTTTGACGGCCAGCCTGGCAGGCACGGCTAGCATGGCATGGCCGTTCGGCAGGCCCACCCAGCACGCCCAAAAGAGATGTCATCATATTTTCTTAGAGGAGATTTGAGGCGGTGGCTTGTATGAGATATTGGCCATCCAACGGCTAAGATGGAGTCCTATTTATAGGGAGATTCTTAGGGGTGCTAGTTGGCGATTTTATCACCAAGAGTCCATCGTATTTTGGAGATAGAGTTAGCCTAGACTGAGGACTCCTTGGGGCGGTAGATATGGGAGGATCCTAGCCTTTTTCTCTTCATCCAACGGTTAAGGTAGAGTCTTAATTGGAGAAGAGTCCTAAGTGGAAAAAGAGTCCTAAGCAGCGTGAAGAGAGGAACTTCACACGGTTTCTACATAGTGTGGGACTCTTGGGTGGTGGAAAGAAGGCCGGTTGGGAAGCTATTTAAGGGGAGGCTGACCCAAGGCCTAGGGGTATCGAATTGCATGTGAGTAAAAAGGTCGGTTGGGGAGTTCTTTGCAAAAGGGCGGACCCAAGGCTAAGGCTTCGAGTTGCAAACGATCAAGCCATCGAGAGGAGCTTGGGTGTGACCATTCAGTGACCAGCAGAGGTTGGTGAGCAACCTGATCAATGAAAATTGAGGTGTGCAAGTGTCTAAGTCAGGAGGACTTAGGCAATTGTGGGACGTGGCCGAGACGCACACGCGGTGCGCGCACGGGTGCGGGGCATCCAGGTCAGTTCTTGTCGAGTAAGTTGGGGCGGGCACTTTGTGTGATCTTTGTTAGGAACAGAGAGGAGTGTCTTTGTAGCCTTTGGGCAACCTTGTTATTTCCAAATTACTTAGTAAAGAGTTCTTTGGTTGGAAAGGTTGTGCTTCCCGTATATTGTCGTGTTTGTCGGGGACTTGTCTTTGGGGTTTTTATTTTATTATTCTGGGGTCTAGGTTGGTTAGGGAAAGGGATCTTCTAATGCCATCACCGGTAGATGCAAGGACTTGGTGCACAAAGGAGCGCTTGCGCATGCCGATTGAAAGCTCGGTGACCGCGCGTCTGACATTGCTAGGCCGTAGGCGAATCGGTTCGATGGTCCCGTTGATTCCTGGTCCTCGCAATGAACACAATGCGCATGTTCGCCGCGACCTACAGACACTATTGGCTTGATTTGGACAACCATTTGTTAACTTGGAATTGGGCTGGGCTTAAGCTTACTTGTTACAGGGCTTTCGATCGGCACGTGCAAGTGCTCCCTATGGCCACTAGGTCCTTGCGTCTACCGGTGATGGCATTAGAAGATCCCTTTCCTAACCATCTTAGACCCCACAACAATAAAATAAAACCCCAAGCCAAGTCCCACAAACACAACGATATATGGGAAGCAAAGCCTTCCCAACCAAAGAACTTTCTACTAAGTAACTTTGGATACAATGAGGTTTCCCATAGGCCAAACACTTCTCTCTGCCCTTACAAAGATAACTCAAAGTGCTTGCCCCAACCTCACTTAATAACACAAAACTAACCTTGACTCCTCACACACCAGCGCACCTTCTGTGCATACCAACCTAGTCTCATCCACGTCCAAGCCCGCCTAGCCTAGACCTCTGTACTGCCTTGATCTTTGCTGGTCAAGCCGTATGATCAAGACTGCACGCTAGGTGCTTGTTGAATTTATTAAATTGATTGATTACCTTCATGAAGACCCCTGCCCATTTCTTTTATAGCTTGGCCACCGCCTTGCTTTGAGTGTTGCATCCATGTAGCCCACCACCTCAAATTACCACCTCAGGAGCGTTATCAAATATGATTCTCCCTTGGCTATTGAATGATGAAATGAAGGGCCAAGATTGCCTGAAGCCACCGCCTCAAAGACTCCTCCAAAAATACGGTTGTGCAAGGTTGGATGGGACGGACCGCTTGGGTGCTGCCAAGCTGGTAGATAGCTGGGCCGCGTGCCTGGCTAGGCAGCACACCCAGCTGGGCCACATGCACACACGTCCTCCACCTGGGCCGGATAGTGACAATCCTCTATCTGCTGAAGTCTCGATGCCCTTGTCGAGCCATGCCGAGCTCAAAACTGCCGCACAGTGGTCTTTCTGGCGCACCTCATCACCACGCACCTTGAACCTCCTAGTCAAAGTCTCTCGGGTCCCAATACGACTGCCTGCCACGTGCACCCCTGATGCCTTCTCGGTTGGATAACCCTCTCGCCGACCATCCTGCCTGCTGCCTCCTACTGCAGGCTGACATACCTAAGCCTGCTCTGCATGCACCGTCCCAGTGCCTGCGTGCACTACCTCCTAGACATGAGGTCACCACGCAACCTCAAGTCTGGTGGTGCAGCGCTCCACCCCAGCCCTTCGCCATCTTGCCTCGCCCCTCCGCTAGCACAAAATAAGGATGTCTACATCTTCAGATTAGGATGCCTCTACGATGAGGCATAATCTCGGCCTTGGTGTTGATGAAGAAATCCATGCCCAACACCATGTCGAGATTGTCAAGTGGCAGAACTTTCATGCTGCAGCACCCTCGCCATTAGTCCACCTCCAATGTGGCCTCTTCTTAGCCCAAAGACTCCATCTCCTTAGAGTTTACGAGCTTTAGTTTACAATGCTTGGAAAGCGCTCCTAGGCCCAATCTGTGCACCACTCCTTGGCTCACAAAACTGTGCATCGCGGTGTCAACCAAGGCCCGTACTATTCTCTCTTGACCTGAGCCCTTACGTGAATAAGACCTTGGCTCTGCTCCATCACGGTCAAGGTTTCGATTGCTATTAGTGGGGTAACCTCACTATTGGCCCTTCCTCTGAACTCTCAGATGCTTTGTCTTCTTGGTTAGTAACGGCGGCTACTGTCATCACTTTTTTTAGACACTCCTGTGTCAAATGTGGTCCTCCGCATATGAAGCATCCATTGCAATTTGTTCGTGCCTTTGGTTTTACTGCTGCATGTGCTGGCACGTCCTCTTTCTTGCCTACTAGATCCCGTGGTGGTG
Source organism: Calamus simplicifolius (assembly GCA_900491605.1). Lineage (NCBI taxonomy): Eukaryota > Viridiplantae > Streptophyta > Magnoliopsida > Arecales > Arecaceae > Calamus > Calamus simplicifolius. Next base: position 56,501 of record UESW01000101.1, read on the forward strand.
ATGTACTCTTGCACTTATCCTTGCCCTAGCCACTGCTACCCAAAGTTGTACTACTATAAAAGTCCACCAGCGCCTCTGCTGCTGCGAAGGCTGAAGGAATATCCCTCACCTCCTTCCTACGAAGCTCGACCTATGCCCACCCATGTAGGCTCACGAGGAAATTAAAGATCTTGTCCTCCTCGAACATATTGGACACCTTCAGAAGCAGGGTGCTGAATTGTGCCACGTACTCCCGGATGCTCCTTATCTGCCGCAGCCTCCGCAAGTTCTCTCGAGCAACCTAACTCGCGTTGCTTAGCAGGAATTGACCATTCAGCTCCCTCTTGAAGATCTTCCATACATCTATCATGGAATGCCCTGCACAGTCATCCTCGACCGTCTTGGTCCTCCACCAAGCTTGGCGTTGCCCTCCAAATATGTCGAGGCCTGATCCACCTAATCGGCCATTGGAATCTTCGCCGCATGGAAGTAGACTTCCATATCTCATATGAAGTTTTCCACCTCTGTTGCGCTCCTGACTCCTTCGAAGACCTTAGGCTCCCAGACCTTCGCTTCTTTTGCTAAGCGCCGACCATGTTAACTAGACTCCGCGCCTCCTGCTTTTGTCAGATAAACTCCTCCAAAGCATGGATTTCAAGCTCCAATCTCTCCTTCATGGCCAGATCTGATCGTTGTTGTTGCAGACTTTGATGTTCAAGGTCACAAATCATCCCCTCATGTGCCTCCATTAGCTGATTGTATGAAGTCCGCAACTCAATCAACTACATGCTCAACTCCATGCATATAGCTACAAATTCATGGTTGATCCATCTCCTGGATCTCCATAATTCCCTCCAAATGGATCACACAATCAGTAGTCGTCACCATATCTTGTGCTTGGAACTTGCTTAAACTGGGCTCTGATACCAATTGTCACTGGGCTTTCAATCGGCACGTGCAAGCGCTCCCTATGGCCACTAGGTCCTTGCGTCTACCGGTGATGGTGTTAAAAGATCCCTTCCTAACCAGCTTAGACCCCACAACAATAAAATAAAACCTCAAGCCAAATCCCATAAACACAACGATATACGGAAGCAAAGCCTTCCCAACTAAAGAACTTTCCACTAAGTAACTTTGGATACAATGAGGTTGCCCGTAGGCCAAACACTTCTCTCTGTCCCTTACAAAGATCACTCAAAGTGCATGCCCCAATTCACTTAAAAATATGAAACTGACTTTGGTGCCTCGCACACCCGTGCACCTCCTATGCGTACCGGCCTGTCTTGTCCGCGTCCAAGCTTGCCTAGCCTAGACCTCTGTACTACCTTGATCTTTGCTGGTCAAGCCGTATGATCAAGACTACACGCTAGGTGCTCGCTGAATTTATTAAATTAATTGATTACCTCCATGAAGACCCTTGCCCCTTTCTTTTATAGCTTGACCACCGCCTTGCTTTGCGTATTGCATCTGTGTAGCCCACCACCTCGAATCATTGCCTAAGGAGCGTTATAAATGTGATTCTCTCTTGACTGTTGGATGATGAAATGAAGGGCCAAGATTCCCAAAGCCACTGCCTCAAAGACTCCTCCAAAAATACGGCTGTGCAAGGTCGGATGGGACGGATCGTCTGGGTGCTGCGAGTCTGGCAGCCAGCCAAGGGGCACGTCTAGCATGCCTAGTCTGGGCCGCACGTCCGGCTGGGCCACGCCTGGCTGGGCCGCGCATCTCCGTCTGGGCCGGACGGTAACATACTTCACAATATAACAACGGAAATCTTTGTATTCAGCCTAGTGACTTTTTGGATTATTTCTTTGTTACTTTGGATTGGTATACATCCCCTCCATTTTTTTTTTTTTTTTGTGTAAGAAATGAAACCCTGTGAAAATAAACAGTGCTATTATCAAAGGGTGTTGCTACATTTTTCAGACAACACCGTTGATGCGTTTTCGGTTGTTTCATATGAGACCAAAACATCAAAACTGCTCTTCATGGTTCAAGAAAACATTCCGACAGCTAGTTTTATGTTATAATTTTGATATTTGTATTCTACTAGAAAGTAGAAACTCGGCTATCAGTGACTCAGAGCAGAAGTTAGTTAAAAAGTTAGGCTCAGGTTGGAAATGTTATTGGGCGTGTCTGGGGTTTTACTTGCTCTCTGGCGCCACAATCTAAGGGATATGGTTTTTTATTCATGTGACTCATCAAATGCTTTTATGGGATAATTTCTATGATAGTCTGGATTCTAGCCAGGGTTTATGCAAGTATGAATGGCCTGAATAAAAGATTAGTCTTACCAGAGCTGAGTAGCGTCATTGCTTTGAACTATCCCAATATGAGAAATGAAGCGGTCAGCCTTTTGCTGACAACTGGAAATCAAGAGAGTTTCATGATTTTCTCCATGCAGCAGGGCTTTTTTATCTTGGATTCTCATGAATAAGTTTTTGATGAGGGGTAAAATTATCATCGCATTAATGCCAGAACACATCGATAATTGGATCGAAACCAATCCCAACATCCTGTCGGCCAGCTATCACATCCACAAGGCGGCAAGCCGAATCGCCTTCAGCAGAGTTGGGTCGGCCCGACGGATCGAACCATCCTATACCTCGGCAAACCGAGCCATCCTCATACCTCGGCAACCTGAGTCATCCTCATACCTCGACAAACCGTGCCATCCTATACCTCGAAAAACCAAATTGTCCCTCGCCTCGGACGGACTGAGGCACTCAAACACCTCTGCGGAATCCAACGCGAGAGAGTTCAAATTCATAATAACTGAATAAGATTCCAATGGGGAATCATGCCAGAAGTGGCCTAAGGGCCATAGAAGTGACCTAGGACTATATAATCACTGAATCTCAAGGCATCAACCAACTCTCCTAGTCAACAATCCTCTAACCAACTCTTTTGGTCGTCGATCCTCTAACTGACAAGATACGGATCCTACTGGCCTCGTAACAAACTTGATTCGAATCCGTTTCGAATCTCAATAGCTTCGGACCCCTATGATGCATTCAAGGAATCAGATGATCGCCTATAAATACCACAGCCTTCATGTCTCTCAGGTATGCATTCACCAGCTCTCATACTGAAAAACTCCATTAAAGCTCCATCAGAGCTCCGAGCTCTCGGAAGAACACCCATCTAGAGGAACTCTTCTGCGAGAGTCTTCTTCTCATATCTGCTTGCTGTGAATCTCATTGACTTGGGCATCGGAGGGTCTTCCGCAGAGGGCCATCCCGAGATACCCTCTGCGTGTGGACTGTCTTGCAGGTTCCACCCCGGCGAAGAGATCGGTGTCCGGACCCGGAGCTAGGGCGCACCCATGTCAGAAAATGGATTTCCGCAACAGATTGGTGCTAGAGGAAGGGCCTCAAGTCCCGTAAACTTGTAACCCAGGAGACAAGACTCGAAACCAGAGGAAGCATCCTCTAATGGCCAATCGGAAGAGAGCCACATCCGAGGCTCAAGATCAGGCCACCTCTCAAAGGCCTGATCCAATTAGTGGTGTGGCGCCTCCGCCACCACCGCCAGCTGAGACTCCTTCGCCGCTGGCAACAGTGGTGACACTGGACCAGTTCGCTACTCTGGTCCAGCAGGTCCAGACACTAACCCAGCTAGTTCAGGGACTCCAAGGGGTTCCTTGCCCAGCTGTTCCTGCTCCACAGCTTTATGAAGAGGCTGCTGCCCCTGTTCCGCCAGCGATCTCTTCTTCCAATCCGCCTGAAGTGGTGGATTACCATCACGGCCTGCGAAGGCGAAGCCAGCGCCGCAGCGGGCTGGAGGGAAGAGCCTTCTCATATCTCAATGGGTTTGTTCTCTTTCCTCGGTGTCTTCCTAGGACTTGACACCGCTGTCGTCTTCCCATCGCCCAATCCTCCTACCACATTGGATGAAGGGATCAGGCAATAGATGCAGAGATGCATCGAGAATGGCATCAGGAGTTGGATGCCGTAGACAAGCCCCTCCGTCCCAGCCAAAGGCAGGAGCAGGGCATTCCCTTCACTGAAAGGATCATTAGGGAAGTGATCCCCCCTCATGTCAAGCTTCCCACCATCGAGCATACCATGGATCCACTGATCTTGATGACCACTTGAGCAGCTTCAGATCCATCATGATGTTCCACAGAGCATCGGATGCGATCATGTGCCGAGCCTTCCCCTTTACTCTTAGGGGATCTCCCAAACCTGGTTTAATAGCTTGAAGCCAGGTTTCATTGATTCTTTTGACGAGCTGAGTTGTTTACTCATCAGCCAGTTCATCAGCAGCCTCGCCAGCGATGGAGATCTGATTCCCTCTCTGAAGTCAAGCAGAGAGAGGGGGAATCCCTGAAGAATTACCTTGGCCATTTCAATACGGCCCTCCTGGAGGTCGACCATCTTAACCACAAGGTAGCATGTCTGCCTTGGCTGAAGGAATGTCGAAGGAAGGGGATTTCTACTTAGCTTTGGAGGTTAACTACTCGAAGAGCCTTTCGGACATGATGTCCATGGCGGATAAGTATAACAAGATTGAAGAATCAGAAGGTCAGCTTGAACCAAGCAACTGAAGAAGGAGGAAAAGGCTCAAACAAACATCGAGCCTACCGCCATGCAAGCCCGCCTCGCTGCCAGAGAGCTCCTCCACCGCCGCCTCGAGACCAAACCGGAGTCCAGCTCGAAGGTTCGACCGCTACACTCCTCTACCACCCAAGAGTGTAAATCCTGATGGAGATTGAGCACTAGATTCCTTGGCCTCCTCCTCTCCGAGGCAATGCAACTCGGAGGGACATAACCAAGTACTGCCGCTTCCATCGGGATCATGGGCATGACATCGAGGACTGTTGGCAGCTCCAGAATGAGATTGAGTGGTTGATCTGATGGGGCAGACTGGACCGATTCAGAGGACCCCTGAGCAAACAATGAAGGGGATCACCAGCCCGAGCCTCGCCAACTCCCACCACCGAATCCTTCGGTTATCGCAATGTTAATGTGATAGCGGCAGTCGGCTCCCCATCATCTTGGCCAGGCAAGGAAGAAAACCCACCAAAAAAGGCTTGGGTTGATGAGCTTACTTTTTTTGATGAAGATCTTCAGGAGGTACAGTACCCCATGATGATGCTCTGGTTGTATCCCTAAACATGAACAATTATGATGTACACCGCATTTTAATTGATAGTGGAAGCTCCGTTAATGTTTTGTATTTTGATGCCTTTGAGAGATTGAAATTCTGGGTAGAAAGCCTCGAACCGTGGAGTCCACCTTAGTAGGTTTCACAGGTGACTCCATAATTCTCGAAGGAAGTTATCACTCTAACAATTCGAGCCGGCACTTGGCCCCGTGTAGCTACTGCACTCATAAATTTCCTTGTAACCAAGCTTCGTCTCCTTACAATGCCATCATCGGTAGGCCAGCACAAGTATCTCTCAAAGCCATCATTTCCATTCCCATCTCGCTATGAAGTTCCCCACCAAATGGGGGGTAGGAGTCATTCGGGGGAGTCATATCATAGCTCAGCATTTCTTTGTCGCCGACCTTCAATCCAAGAAACCCGAGGTGGATGGGCTGGATGCTTGAGAAGATTTCGCCGAACAACAAGGAGAGCCAGCCAAGAATTAGAAGAAGTGCCACTCGATGAGGCTTGGTCCGACGAACCATAAAGGTTGGGTCATAACTGAAAGGAAAGCTTTGGCAAGACATGATCGAATTCCTTCTGAAGAATGCTGATGTTTTTGCCTGGTCTTCATCGGACATGCCCAGGATTGACCCAAATGTCTTGGTCCACCGCCTCAGCATGGACGAGGCATTTCGGTTGGTCAAACAGAAGAAAAGAAGCTTCACCCCTGAGTGCCAAAAAGCTATCGAAGGGAGGTGGACAAACTCATCAAAGCCAACTTCATCCGGGAAGTCAATTACCCCAATTGGCTGGCGAATGTAGTTATGGTGAAAAAATCAAATGGCAAATGGAGGATCTACATCGACTTTACCGACCTCAATAAGGCTTGCCCAAAAGATAACTTTCCTCTTCCTCGGATCGATCAGCTTGTGCATTCGACTTTGGGCCAACAAATGCTAACTTTTATGGATGCCTATTCCGGTTACAATCAGATCCGAATGGCACCCGAGGATGATGAAAAAACTGCCTTCATCACCGACCGAGGTATTTATTGTTATCAGTTATGCCCTTTGGTTCAAAAAATGCATGTGCCACCTACCAAAGGCTGGTCAATAAAGTCTTCAAGAGCAAATCGGCCAGAACATGAAGGTATATGTTGATGATATGCTGGTAAAGAGCAAGGAGGCATCCCAACATATTGAGGACATCGCGGAAAGCTTCATAACACTTCGAAAGTATCAAATGAAGCTCAACCCGACCAAATGTGCTTTCGGGGTTAACTCTAGAAAGTTCTTGGGCTTCATGGTCTCTCATGAGGCATTGAAGCAAATCCACAAAGATCCAAGCCCTGCGGCAGATGGCCCCTCCGGGGTCGATCAAAGACGTGCAATGCCTTACTGAAGAATAGCAACCCTCAGCCGCTTCATTGCTCAGTCGACCGAAAAGTGCCTTTCCTTCTTCAAAGCGCTTCGGTCGGCCAAAAATTTCAATGAACCCCAATTGCCAAAAGTCCTTTAAAGATCTCAAAAAATACCTCAACTCGCCACCTCTCCTTAGCAATCCGAAACTAGGGGAAATGCTGAGTCTATACTTGGCGGTCTCTGAAAAAGCTGTGGGCTCTATGCTGATCAGAGAGGAGAACAAAGTCCAAAAGCCAGTTTATTATGTCAGCAAATTGCTCAAGGACGCCGAAATGAGGTATACTCGAGTCGAGAAGATGGTTCTGGCCCTGGTAACATCGGTACGAAAGCTACGACCGTATTTCCAAGCGTACAGTGTCACAGTCCTGACCGACCAACCCATCAAGTCAATTATTATCGTCCGGAAGCATCGGAAGAATGACCAAATGAGCTGTCGAGCTGAGTGAACATGACATTCAGTATCAACCTCGTCCAGCCATCAAAGCCCAGGTCCTGGCAGATTTCCTCCTCGAATGCACCATACCCGAAGATGGTCTGCTTTGGACACCCTGGACAACCAAGCCCAGTGCCCCATGGTTGCTTCATGCCGATGGATCCTCCAGCGCGAGTGGTTCTGTGCCGATCTAGTCCTCACCAGTCCAGAGGGGCAACTTTCGAATATGGCATTTGTTCTCCTTTCCGGCCTCAAACAATGAAGCGAGTATGAAGCCTTGCTCGCCGGACTCCATATCGCCTACGAGCTTAAAGTCGAAAAGCTGAACGCCTACACTGACTCTCAGTTAGTGGCAGGCCAGGTGCAAGGAGAATTCGAGGCTCGAGAGCCAAATGATTCGGTATCTCCAAAAGGTGCGTGATCTATCTTTTTGCTTTGCTAATTTAAGATTATTCAGATCCCAAGGGCTAAAAATGTGTGCCAACCTTTTGTCGCCTGGCGACTACGGACTCGATGGACCTTGAATGGAGGTTTCACTTGGAAGTCCTGGAGAAATCCAGCATTGCCGATGCTGATCAGATGATGCAATCGACACCGAACCATCTTGGATAGATCCTTGCATAAGTATCTCAAAGAAGGGTTGCTACCCACTGATAGAAAAGAAGCAAAAAACTAAAAATGCAATCATCTCATTATGTTTGATTGATGATCGGCTGTATAAGCGATCCTTCTCTATGCCATTACTCAAATGCCTCCGACCGTCAGAGGCTGATTATGCTCTTCAGGAGGTTCATGAAGGCATTTGGTAATCATCTTGGCAGTCGGGCCCTGTGCCACAAAGCTACGCCAAGGGTATTATTGGCCAACGATGCAGAAAGATGCTGATGACCTTGTCCAAGCCTGTGATTCGTGCCAGCGACACTCAAATGTCCAGAAGCTCCCCTCTGCTCACCTGACTTCTATATCATCCTCCTGGCCTTTCGCCAATGGGGAATGGATATCCTCGGTCCTTTCTCCCTCGCAACGAGGCAAAGAAAGTTCTTGTTTGTTGCAATTGATTATTTGACCAAGTAGGTCAAAGCCGAAGCAGTCGTCCAGATAACTGAAGCTCGGGCTAAGGACTTCGTATGGAGGTCTATCATCTGCCGTTTCGGCCTTCCCCACACCATCATCACCGACAACGAAAGTAATTCGATAATCCTAAGTTCTGAAAATTCTACGAGGATCATGGCATTCTTCATCGCCTGACATAGTCGGACATCCTCAAGCCAAGGGGGAGGCCGAGGTAACCAACCGAACTCTCTTGCAAGGAATTAAAGCTCGGCTCAACCAGGCACGAGGCAGATGGGCAGAAGAGCTCCACCATGTTTGTGGGCATACTGAACTACTGAAAAGGTACCCACAGGCCAAACTCCATTTAAGATGGCTTTTGGTACGAAGTTGTTATTTCTGTGAGGTCGGGCTCCCCTCCCCTCACGTGGAAGCTATTCGGAGGAATCCAATGACAAACAACTCTGAACCAATCTTGATTTAATAGAAGAAGTCAGGGAGAAGCCCAATCCGAATGACCGCCTACCAACAAAGAGTAGCCTGCTATCACTCCACCAAAGTCAAAGGAAAGTCTTTCCTCCCAGGTAATCTGGTACTTCGGAAGGCATCCGTGTCAAAGCCGCTGGAGCAAGGAAAACTATCCCTAAATTGGGAGGGTCCTACCAAGTTACAGAGGTAATCAGGCTCGGCACCTATAAACTCCAAGATCTGAATGAAAAATCTATTCCCTGAACGTGGAACTCGGATAATCTCCGCACCTATCATCAGTAAGAGTGCACCTCACTAAACTTACTATGTCAATTGCGTTAAATTTAACTTTCAAAGGTTCACAAAATTTCTATTTCGATTACTTTTCCTTGAAAGCTGCAATAAGAAGCAGGTCTTGCTACATAATCTTTAAAGCCTCAGCTGAGCCGAGTGATATCTCCATACCTTGGCCACAAAAAATATAATCTTATAAATCCTCGGTAGGGCCAAGCGATCTCCATACCTTGGCTGCGCCAAGTAAAATATATTTAACAAACCTCGGCAAGGCCGAGAGACCTTCATACCTTGGTAGCACCAAGTAAAATATAATCTTTGAAGCCTCGGCAAGCCAAGTGATATCTCCATACCTTGGCCACTAAGTAAAATATAATCTTTTTATCCTCGGCAGGGCCGAGTGATCTCTGTACCTTGGCCGCGCCAAGTAAAATATATTTGACAAACCTCGGCAAGGCAAGAAACCTTTGTACCTTGGCAGCGCCAAGTAAAATATAATCTTTGAAGCCTCAGTCAAGCCGAGTGATATCTTCGTACCTTAGCCGTACCAAATAAAATATAATCTTTTTGAATCCTTGGTCAGGCCGAGTGATCTCTGTACCTTGGCAGCGCCAAGTAAAATATAATCTGAAGCCTCGGCCAAACCAAGTGATACCTCTGAATAATATCTAAAGCCTCGGCCGAACCGAGTGATACCTCTAAATAATATCTGAAGCCTCGGCCGAACCGAGTGATATCTCTGAATAATATCTGAAGCCTCGCTAGATTGTGTGATATCTCTGAATAATATCTAAAGCCTCGCCAAACCGAGTGATATCTCTAAAAATATCTGAAAACTCGACCAACCGAGTGATATCTTTGATAATATCGGAAGCATCGGCCGAACCGAGTGATATCTCTGAATAATATCTGAAGCCTTGGCCGAACCGAGTGATATCTTCAAGCAATATATCAAATTCTGACATGAATGGATAACTCCTTTATAATGGCAGCAAAGCTGGGTGATTTCTCAGATGCTCTAGCGTGACTGAAACGTCCTATCATGCTTCGGCGGAGGTAAGTAACCTTTCTCTACAAACCAGCAAGATTATGCGAGTTATTTCTCTTCAAAGAAATGCCTATCCGCCCCTTGAGTTGGGCCATGTCTGCATCGCAAATTAGTAAGGCCACCTAGGCCTTCCTCTGACCTAAACAAAGATGAATGCTTCCTCCGCAGAGGACTAAGCATTGCCGAAATGCCTAACGAAGGCAAAATAACTTAAGCGCTGCTAGATTTATAAACTACGCTATGATCCAAAAAGCACAATACAAGCAAAACAGTTCTCGCTACCGAGCAACATAATCACATTGGGAAAGGAACAAGTACTCGAAGAAGAAAGAGTAAGAACTTTCTTTATTGATAAAAATTACAACCTCCTGAGAGGCATTACAAGTGCATCATAGCACAGGAAATAAAGATAAATAAAATAAAAGCTCATGCAAGCAACTTCGGTCGATAACACTGTTTCTGCATCCGACCCAAGAAATCAAAGAAACCAGATAGCTCCATTGAGTCGCTGGTTGATAGCAAAGCAGGCCATCCACGGATCCCTCGAATGGATGAACTAAGGGATCCAAACTGGGCTGAAGACCTGTGGATGCCATGCTGAGGATTCCTACCCTTGAGTGGGATGTTGGGCTGCTAGCCGCTGCCAAACAGCATAGACAGGAGACTAGCACTACCCACCTCTTTTTCATTGAGAAGGACCCCTCAGGCGGATGAACTAAGAAATCCAAACTGGAGGGAAGGGAAATCCACATAAGCCATAGGGCCCTGGATGTTTGCATTTCTAGTGGTTTGTAAGGCCCACAGCATATCAAAGAGGCCATACAAGGAGCATGCGCTCCCAGTATGACCCTTGTAACCGTCCCCATGCGCTCTCCATATGACCCTCGGACTCCTTCCTTGAGGACTACTTGCTCTTCAGCTCTCCATCACCCCAGCTATCTGGGACGAACCAGCTTTCAAAAGGAAAGCTTGATCTCTTCGTTCTCACCTCAGTAAAACAGGCGCCATGAAACCTCTCTAACTCATAGAAAGAGAAGGTTTCGGAGATGCTCAAACATAGTCTGCTCTCCCCTTTTTATAGACAAGCGAACCGGGAGCAACCATTAAGGAAGAGGACCCCAGAATATGAAATGCATGGTCACACTGCGTGTGGTGCACTAAGAAAATGGGCGCATCCCAAGGCGCACCGAGCATGCCTCCCAGGCCATGACGAAAGGCAAAGATCTCCTTCTGATCTCGAATCAAGAGCCTTAAATGCAGAAAATCATAGGTCCTTGAGATATGAGCAACCTGGAGATCCCCCTTCGAAAATGACGTCCAATGACGATCAAATACTTACGCATACAAAAGGGACTTGCGTTGGAAAAGGCCGGCGGGATAAATGCCCTAAGGAAAAATGAGGTATCCCTCAGCAAATCGTGAGCCGATTCAAGTGAAAAAGAAAAAATACATAAGCAACCCTCAAGGATCACGATTCAAGTCAGTTCCGGTGCCCCCTCGGTAACATCTGGAGGAATTTGACTTGGTTCGCCCACTTTGAATATAGTTGAGGGGGAACCTTAGGTTCCTCGGCTGCAGGCTGAGGACACCCCTCTGGAGCCGCAGCCTCATCAGTGCCTAGGATAGTCTCGAGGTCAACATTCGAGATATCCTCATACTCAGCTTCTTTGCTCCTGAGGTAAGAGTATCATAAAGCTCGGCCTCTAGAAAAGATAGATCTAATTTGGGATATACCCGAGAGATCTTCGCTCGAGTCTCCTCTTCGTCGAACTGAAATATGTCGGCAAGCCGCTTTGTACTCCTTGGAAAATTTAGCAAAACACTTGTACTTGTCCACGGCGAAGAGACTCATCTGTTAGCCTTGGCCAATTGGCTCCCCAATTCAGAGTTTATTTGACGGCTCAAGGCCAACTCCGCTCTCAAAGCCTTGAATTGGTCCTGAACCTCGAGCCCGATTCTGCCTATCTGCAAACACCGGATCATTTGAGGCTATGGCCAAAAGAAAAGGCACTAAAAATAAGTAAGAAGACACAATACCTTTTCTTCTCACCGAGCCATCTTTTTGTTCAACTCATGAACCTTTTCAAGGGCCTTTAATTTGGCCGCTTTATTCTGCTGGAGACTCCTTGAGGTCATTAATCCTAGACTGTTTATCTTCAATCTCCTGCCAAGATTTGTCAAGGTCAGCAGTAAGTTTAGCAATTTGATCGTGCTACCACTTCAGCTGATCTTCCCTATCGGCGAGCTTCCTATTTAGGCTGGCGAGCTAATCTTGCTGTCACTGGTGCTTGTGCTCCTCTTCTTTGAGCCTTTGCTCCAGTTTGTGGCAATCTTCATAATGACTTACTCGGGAGGCATAGTTTGTGGCAATCTTCGTAAGAGCGGGGCGGCTGATCTCGGAGAGAAGGTAGACATCCTTCGATGCTCCGAGCCGCTCGAAAGCTGCCTCGACGATGTCCTCTACGGTGGGCTCATCCGCCGAGGAACCTTCTCCCGTGCGCAGCATGGACCGCATAAAAGCGGCAAATATGTCTTCCACCTTTGGATTATGAACAAGGAAATTCACAGCCGAAGAATCGGCCTAAGAAACTTTGGCATGAAGAACTATCATCCGTCTGGCCTCCTCCATTAGAATTCTAACCTGCGAAGCTTCGGATGCTTCGGCTCTGGCTGAAGGGATTTCGGTCTGAGCATCCCCTCTAATTGGTAGTTCTTCTTCTTCTGCCTCTTCTTCCTCCTCTCCAAGTGGTACCTCATCCCAAGCGGACTCCACCCAAACCTCGGCTTCCTCCGCGGCTCCCCCCGGTACCTTGGGAGAAAGCCCTCCAATGGGAAGTCCTTCAACTTCCGCCGGTCCCCCCTCGGATAGCTCCACGTGAGCTTCGGCGGCGGCGACTACCTCTTTTGCCCCCTCAACCAAGCAGGGACCTCTTCCCCGTCCGCACGCAGCATTACAGGGCCGACCTCTAGCAAATGAGGTTGATTAGCCTTGGACGAGAGAACTGTTGGACGAACCGGTGACATCTCCTGGACATCGACTGACACAACCACTATTTGAAGAGGGGAAACTTCAATAGCTCCCTCCGAGCTTCCCCAATGGCTTTTTCCTCCTCTACTACCATGCCCCCCTCCGGCAGGGAGGACTCGTCGACTGCGGCTAACGCTCCCACTTCCCCCTTCTTTGGGATGGAGGAACGGCCAGCACTATCTTTTTTTGCTCCTTCGAGCGAGACCCGAAAGGACGAAACTCTTTTTGGACCTATGCTTGTCCCCAAGCTGGAGCCCTTGTGGCGCTTGCCCAGCTCCTTCTTTATTTGGCCCATGAATGCCGACCTCTCGGCTGAAAACACAGCAAACAGTAAATCAAAGAGACTCACCTTGGGGGTCAATGGAACTGAGCCCGGTGGCAAAAAGGGCATCCTCTGATAATAGGGCGCTAGCCGAAAATACCGACCACTGCGAAGGGTTACCAAATCCCTCTTCTTCTGCTCGGACAACTCGAGTGCGCTTCCGAATCTTTCATGTAGCTTGCATATGTCTCCAAAAATTAGAACCAATGTTCCCCTCGATAATAAAAAATCGAGACTTTCACTCCTTTATCGATGATAGATTATCTGAAATCATTTTAAACGACTTCCAAGGACCAATATAAGGCCATTTGGAGCTCCTCCCAGAAACCAGGTTGTAGCAGACTCGGAATATGGGAAGGGTCGCAGTCATTCCAACATGGCTGCACATCGAGATGAACCCGATGAGGTTGCACCAGCTGTTCGAAGCCACCATTGTTGGACATATGTTGTAGAACCTCATTACCTCCTGCACTAGCGGGTAAAGAGAAAACCGAAGACCTGCCCTCAAGGTCTCGTCGTAGAAGAATACCCCATGGCTCAGCTCCGTCGAAACCCTATGCTCGGCCTTCGGAAGCCATAGGGAAATGTCCCGAGGAACGTTGTAATGGCGACGGATTCTATCCAAATCCTCGAGGGTTATCTCTGAGGCAACATCGCTCGGGCCCTTCATGTTGACAAGTTTAGAGGCAAAATACAAATAAGCTAGCAAGGGTTTGGGGAGGAATGGAAAATCTCTAAGGTGGAGATGAGAAAGCGTTAAAGAAGGGACGCCGTCCTAGCCCCTTTCCCTCTTTAAATAACACTCTAGAAGGAAAGCCCGAGACGCTAAAACTTCCAATATGGGCGCCAAAAATATAGGAGCCTCGCCACGTGGGACTGCCACAATCGCGGCCTGCTGGAAACAAGGCGTTTTCTCCTTGTTTTGTGCCAAAAAATAATGACGAAATGGCGGCCTATCATTTATGAGACTATCATCGCCCGCCCCTTCGGATCCCCCCGAATGAGATTATTCCAGAACTCTACTCCCTACATCGAATTTACACTTCGGACTAGAGAGTGGGGGGCATGTGATGAGGGGTAAAATTATCATCGCATTAATGCCCGCACACATCGACAATTGGATCGAAACCAATCCCAACATCTTGTCGCCAGCTATCACATCCGCAAGGCGGCGAAGCCGAATCGCCTTCAGCAAGTCGGGTCGCCCCGACGGATCGAACCATCCTATACCTTAGCAAACCGAGCCATCCTCATACCTCGGCAACCTGAGCCATCCTCATACCTCGGCAAACCGTGCCATCCTATACCTTGGAAAATCAAATTGTCCCTCGCCTTGGCCAGACCGAGGCACTCAACACCTCTAGGAATCCAACGCGGGAGAGTTCAAATTCACAATAACTGAATAAGATTTCAAAGGGAATCATGCCAGAAGTGGCCTAAGGACCATAGAAGTGGCCTAGGACCTACATAATCACTGAATTTCAAGGCATCAACCAACTCTCCTAGCCGTCAAACGTGGAATAGGTGTTCAGTGGGAGATATTTGGAAAAGGATATTGTTGATTTGCAGCTATTGAAAGACTCTAGGGTCTGTTGTCTGCTGTGGAGTTGCAAAGGCTAGGGTTAGTGTTCAAGAGTACCATAAATTTATCAATCTTCATCTTCTGGAGACAAAAATCATGGGTGCGATGGTTGAAAGAGAGATCTTAATATAAGGTATTTTCATATAATCCCACCATGCATGGTGAGACAGCAGAAAAAAGATCGAGCAGATTGATATAAGTACTGGGTGCCTTTTGGACTCGGTACCTGCCATTAGAGCAGAATTTTAGACATATTTTTGGACAGGTGGACGTCTAACTCTCAAGGTGTGCAGTTTTCCCTCGTTACAATTAATCATACAATTCCTAAGGCAATAAAGGCAAGTTATGGTGAATGTTTCTGTTAATTCAAATTTAAATAGGATCAATAATTGCTTTACTTTCTACTGATAAATAAAATCTTACGAGAACGTCTGGTCGGAGTGATTTCACAGAAGAGGAAAATACTCTTTATCGACAGCACAAGTCCCTTCAGAAATCTTAGAAACCTTATCAAGAAGAGAAGATCGGTCAAATTTAAATAGGATCAATAATTGCTTTACTTTCTACTGATAAATAAAATCTTACGGAGAACGTCTGGTCGGAGTGATTTCACAGAAGAGGAAAAATACTCTTTATCCACAGCACAAGTCCCTTCAGAAATCTTCAGAAACCTTATCAAGAAGAGAAGATCGGATCTCTCCCTTTTTGTTCTCTTCGTCCTCTATTTATATTTGAAAAAGAAAGAGAAGCATTCCTTTAAAATGAAAACACGTAGAAAGAAAAAACCACCTTCTCTGCAGTTACGTAAACTGCAACTCGAAACCACCTTTTCCACGTAATTATCATCGTGGGCATAATAATTTTTATTAACATCTCCCACTTGCACATGATGATAATTTCATTTACAACATATGTTTCTCATTCAGATTTCTAAATATAATTCATACTAGGGAAATGGGCCGTGTGACAGCAAGTTCGCTGAGCTATAATGTTATGTAACAATTAGGAGTACATAACAGCTCCAATAATAGAGAGAGAACAAACACATAAAAAACTTGCTTATACCCTAGACTAAAAATTCACATCATTACATCTCTGATCCCTCATAAATATCAAAGAGTATGCTTAATCTTTCATAAGCATAATGTATTCACAATTATGTCAAGTGAATTACATAATTGGTCGACCTGTGAATACATACTATGATGTAAATTAAATTAGTCTTCCTTCTCAACTCGAATCTTTTAACTCTATATAGCTGCTTTCCTAGACATGTCCCAAAATCGCATAATTCTTGATTATTGGTAACATGCTAAAGTAGCAACACTATAATAAAGTCTTAAGAGACAGTTAAAAAGTCATAAGGGTAGAAAATAATTTTAAATCTTTAGGGTCTCGCATAGAGAAGAAGCAGGGATCCATTCTTCTACTACCCTTATTGGTCAACAAGCACACATGGTATGAATCATGTGCTACGATGTTTCTTTCTTTAATAAGAGCGTATGTCTTCTTATTTCAAACATCGTACAAACTTAAGTTCAGACACACGTCAGTGTCTAACCTGAATTCACCAACCATATCTTTCCTAACCTTGTGAATTCATGTCTGGCTATTAAACAGGCAAAGTAAATAGTGAAATATTTACCTCGATCATACTTATTATAATGATCTCATCTTGATATCTTATCAAGGCGACATAGGCTTTAGCTTATCTCTCTCAAAAATTTCTAGCTAATAGCTGTCTCATCTCTGCATGTTATACAAACATCAGAGGCATTGTCTATGCGAGAAGACCAATCTCAGCTGACGACATACTTTTTATAATAGATGCTATTACCATATCACATCTCATGAAGCCATATCAAATATGCTAATCATAATCATGGCACAGAATAAATTTATAGATCAATAAGAATGTTTTTTTACATTCAAATGCATATCATATTCTTCGTAATCCAAGAGACTTTATATGAGCTTGAAATAAGTCTCTACTAAGGGCTTTGGTAAAGGGATCTGCAAGCATATATTGTGTGAGATATATTGCAAAACTATTTTCTTTTGTGCAATTATATCTCTTACAAAGTTATATTTGATGTCTATATGCTTGGTCTTACTATGATATTTGGAATCCTTGGTATATGCAATGGCTGCCTGATTATCACAATGAATAATCACTGGACTCCCACTATCATTAAAGAATCCAAGGTGCTCAAGAAATCTTTTCAGCCATACAGCTTCTTGTATTGCTCCTGAACAAGCTATAAATTCAGCTTCCATTGTTGATAAAGCCACACATGTTTGCTTCTTACTATTCCATGAAATGGCTCCATTATTCAGTAAGAATGCATAACCTGAAGTTGACTTTCTTTCATCATGATCTCCAGCCCAATCAGCGTCAGAATATCCTTTTAGATTTAAGTCTGATCCTTGATAAAAAGATTGTAATCTGTTGTGCCCTTTAGATATCGAAATATTCTTTTTACCGCTTTCCAATGTAATTGACCAGGATTTGATTGGAAACGGCTAACAAGTCCCACAGCATAACAGATATCTGGCCTTGTACACAACATAATGTACATTAAACTTCCAATAGCACAGCATATGGTATCCAGGACATTTTCTGCTTTTCTTCTGGAGTTATTGGACACATGCTGTTACTCAAACATTCTCCCTTTGCTATAAGGGTATCAAAAGATTTACAGTTTTCATGTGAAAACGTTCAAGTATTTTCTTTATATATGTCTCTTGCGATAATGCTAAGAGCTTTCTTGAACGATCTCTATGGATCTTAACCCCTAATATATAATTCACTTCTCCCATGTCCTCATATCAAATTTTAAGGACAACCATTCTTTAATAGAATATAAAAATTCTTTATTATTCCCAACTAGAAGAATATCATCCACATAGAGTGATAATATCACAAACTTTTCTTTAGATCTTTTTATGTACACACAATGATCTTCATTAATTATCTCAAAGTCATATGAGATAATTACATCATGGAATCTCAAATTCCACTGTCTTGATGCTTGTTTTAGGTCATAAATTAATTTTTCAATTTGCACACTTTGTATTCATGGCCTTTAACAACAAAACCTACAGGTTGTTCCATGTAGATTTCTTCATCAAGCTTTCCATTAAGAAAAGCTGTTTTGACATCCATCTGATGCAATTTCAAATTCAATTGTGCTACAATAGCTAGGATTAAGCGAATAGAAGTAAACCTTACAACAGAAGAAAAGGTTTCTTCAAAATCTATACCCTCTTGTTGGGTATAACCTTTAGCAAAGTCGTGCCTTATATCGATCAATTGATCCATCTGCTTTTCGTTTGATTTTGAGAACCCATTTATTCCCAATAGCTTTACGATTAGCAGGTAGATGACTAACTCCCATACTTATTCTTTTCATAGATTCCATTTCTTCTTCCATGGCAATTTTCCATTGTTTCTTTGTAGGGCATGATAAAGCTTCATTCACAGTGTTAGGTTCCTCATCATCTTCTGGAGTAACCATGAGGGCTTCTCCCTCAATTTTAAATTTTCGACGTGGAATACTTTTTCTAGCACTCCTTCTTAATTCAAGTTCTTGTGAAGAAGATGTAGGTATTAAATTACTCCTACTCGGTTGAGTATTTTTAATTTCAATCGCTTGAGTGATATTATCATTTAAATCCTCCAACTCACATAGGGGGGTATTTTTGTCAATCTCACCCCTACTAGGAAATTCATTCTCCAAAAATATAGCATCTCGTGATTCTATTTCAGAGACACTTTCATCCATTTGATCACCTATGAATACATATCCTTTGGAATGTTGAGAGTATCTAATAAAGATACATTTCCTTCCTCTAGGACCTAATTTGCCAAACTTACTTGACATGTCATGAACATAGGCACCCGAACCCCATGGTCTTAATGACCTAGTTTAGGTTTTCTGCTGTCCATAATTCATAGGGAGTAGATGGAATCGATTTGGAAGGTACACGATTAAGTATATACGCAGCAGTCAATAATGCATCTCCCCAAAAAGAGATTGGCAAATTTGCCTGTGCCATCATTGACCAAACCATTTCAAGAAGGGTCTATTCCTTCTTTCAGCGACACCATTTTGTTGTGGCGTTCCCGAAATAGTTAGCTGCCTTAATATACCCTTTTCATTACATAATGATTTGAACTGATCTGACAAATATTCTCGCCCACGATCAGTTCTTAAGGCTTTTACTGTTCTTCAAGTTGATTTTCAACTTCATTTAGGTACAATCTAAAACAATCCAATGCTTCAGATTTGTGAGAGATAAGATACACATGACCATAACGTGTAAAATCATCAATAAATGAAATGAAATATGATGCACCATGCCTAGCTTTATGCTCATCGGGCCACAGATGTCAGAATGAATCAATTTCAATGGAAATTCAGCCCTAATAGCTTTGCCAAATGGTTTTCTAGTTGATTTTCAATAAGACAATGTTCACATCTGGACAAATCAGTTTTGACTAAAGAGCCCAATAAGCCCTCACTAGTCAATCTGTTCATTCTTTCTTGTCCAATGTGTCCTAATCTAGCATGCCAAATATTAATATCAACATTTGTATTGCTAGAAGAGGTAATTAGTGAAAAACAACTTTAATAGAATCTAAAGTGCCATAATTTACATCAAGTACCATAAAACCATTAGATAAATATCCATATCCATAATAGAGGTTACTACAATAAACTTCAACACTTCTACCATAGAAATTTAGTTTATAACCTAAATTCAAAAGAACAACAACTAAAACAAGATTCCGTCGTATGTCCGGAGCATAAAGGACATCATGCAGGATCAGAGTTCGGCCACCATGCAGTTCCAACTTGCATGTCCCAATTCCTTTAACCTCAACCCTAGCATTGTTTCCCACATATATCCATCTACTTCCAACAGGTATGCGATGAATTCCACAAACGCTGCTCTATCTCGAGCTACATGGTCGGTGGCTCCTGAGTCTTTTTCTTTGGCTCTGTACATTCACGAGCAAAGTGACCCTTTTTGCCACAATTGTAGCACTTCATGTTTGCTTTATTTTTCTTCTTGAAAAAATGGCGTTTGTACTTGTTATTCTTTTGATCAGCAAATCCTTTCTTGTTTCCCTTTCCGCCTTTCTTGTTCCAATATCTCTTGCGTTTGAAACCAGAAACTTGTTTGGAGCTTTCAGCAACATATGCTTGTCCCATGGGTTTAATCGACTCCAACCGCTCATCTTCCAACTCAACATGACAGCAACATCATTGAAAGTTTTGATACTATCATTATGAGTCAAATTAACCTTCATGTGCTCCAACCATCAGGAAGAGAACGAATAACAGCTTGCACTTGCTGTTCATCAGTAAGCTCATGACCAGCTGACTTTAACTCCCTAATCATATTTGACATCTCTCTTAAATGTTGTTTGATTGTTTGATTTGGACGTTTTTTGTATGTGTCAAATTTTATGGTCAGCTGCCTAAGCTTGGTCACACTGACTCCACCAAATTTGTCCCTAAGGGCAACCCAGACCTCATAAGCAGTAGAATACTGCTCATATTCACATACAAGGTCATCTGCCATTGACTATCAATATTCCCTTAGCTGTGGATCTTTCTTCTTCCAAGCTCTATATGCTTCCTGATCCCTTCTCTGTGAACTGTAGTACCCTCACCAGGATCAACCATGGTATGGTTGATGGCTTCCAAAGCCTCTTGTTCCTCAAGTACATATTGTATTTTGAGGTGCCAGACATGGTAATTATCACCATTCAACTTATCACCTTTGTTCAAATCAGCTATGATATTCTTTGATGCCATGATCTAAATAAAAAATGAAACACATAGTTCATTTATCAAGCACACAATACTATATTTGTCAAGTATAAACCAAATCTAATAATAACTTAGCAAATCATATGGATTCAAAAGGTTGCTATGCTTCCAATCATCATCCATTGTTCAATGCCTTATTATTATTCATTTAGTTTACTTGAATAAAATAATGTACAATTATAATTCACAGAGAATTAAAATAAAATGATTATAATTCACAAAGAATTAAAGTAACATACATTAAGCAACTCCCACTCAAACATAATAAACATCATAATAAAAGAACATAACTATAGAGTTTCATGCTCCAAGTATCGTTACATGATCTTTTGCAATTTCATAATTAAGCACTTAACAAATGACATAAAACATAATTAAAACCTAATAAACAACATAAGCCAAAATAACTAGGCATATAATCACAAAGACAACATATATCTTCATGAATCCATAGGCACCACCAGGAGAAACAAACTTTGAGATTCTTCCAAAAGTTGTCTGATATTCTTGATACCATTTTCTAAGTAAAACATCAACCATGTGACAATAATCCAAGGAAGACTGATGCTTCAGATGATCCATCCAAAAGTCATACACAAAATTTGCCCAATGTGGTGGAAGTGATCTATAGAGTACCCAGACTCTATACTCTGATATAGTCTTATAACCACATTCTTCTAGCTCAATAATCATACGATTAAGCTTGGCAATATGATCAATCATGTCACTTCCAGGATGATACTCAAAAGTCTCCATTGCTTCCCTTAATTGCCTTTGCCTTAGTTCTCGTTTGGTCAATGTGAGTATTTGTCTTGCCATCTATAATCATAATAAAACATTTTATGAATTATCATGAATAAAGAAGCATAAATTGAACAAGCCAAATAAAAAATGTGTTTCAATTTTATATTTATATATATATATAGCTGCAGCTTTCAAAAAAAAGGAATATATAATCTCTAACAACAAGCTGGCATGTACCATTGGCTCTGGCTTTTCTTTCTAAGCCAGCCAACTCTATGTCACCTTGACCAACATCTACCGTGAAGCACCATAGCTAACATACTGAGATGACAAAGCAAAGTTGATTTTAAAAGGTTCTGAGTACACTATTAATAGACTTTGAAAACAGTGAAACCAACCCCAGAAGCATACGTTATATGGGCTGGGTTTGTTGGTAATGGGAAATAACGGCTGGGTTTGTGGTAATGGGAAATAACCTTTTATTGATTAAATTAAAGAAAAAAAATGAAATGTGGTGCCAGGGCTACGGCTTTTCCATGCCAGCGCGAGCATTTTTCCTCCCCAGCTTTCTCATCCTAATCTTAATATTCTTAGATAAACTTCACCGAACCAGAGATTCTTATCCTTCCTCTAAGAAAATTACGTACTGACCAGGCAAGCAAAAAGAACAAGCGAGCCTCATTTAAACCTTCGGGTTACCCAAGGACTGATTCAAGCTTAAGCAAGCTATTGGTTGTTGTGAAGGCCCCATCCACCAGCAGGTTGAGCCCACTCATGTACCAAAAATTTTTTTGATTTGTTTCATGCCGGTCCTTTCCTGATGGCACCCACCCTTACCTTCTGATTTACTAGAGCATAGCCACGATGTTTGACCAAAGTCATCAGAGAAGCCGGCATAAACAATTCTCAACGGTCTTCGTTTGAATTTCATATATCGATTTCAAGTTGACAATGTTTATCCAATGGATAAGTGTTGATGTTGCATTTTAAATCATCATCTAAGTTATTCACAAAGAACTAAATTAAATATATCAGAAATATTTTCCATGAGATTGAAGTTTATCCAAAGTGATAACTAAATAAAATCATAACCATCTAAGCATATAAGATAGGAAAGAAAGCAATCCTATGGCTCTGATACCAATGTTAATTCAAATTTAAATAGGATCAATAATTGCTTTACTTTCTACTGATAAATAAAATCTTACGGAGAACGTCTGGTCGGAGTGATTTCATAGAAGAGGAAAAATACTCTTTATCCACAGCACAAGTCCCTTCAGAAATCTTCAGAAACCTTATCAAGAAGAGAAGATCGGATCTCTCCCTTTTTGTTCTCTTTGTCCTCTATTTATATTTGAAAAAGAAAAAGAAGGCATTCCTTTAAAACGAAAACATGTAGAAAAAAAACCACCTTCTCTGCATTTACATAAACTGCAACTCGAAACCACCTTTTCACGTAATTATCATCGTGGGCATAATAATTTTTATTAATATTTTTAGATGCTCAAATTTGGCTGTATCAATGGCTGATAAGAATATGCTCAACTACTCAATTAAACTCATTTAAGCCTTTTCCAACAATATGAGATCGACAGAATCTGTTTCCTTCACTCTACTCTAATGATGATAATAATTTATATAACATTATTTAAGAAAATGTAAAAATAATTAAGTAACATATTATTTGGATGAAAATGATACATAATAATAAAATATCTCATCCTCGGTCCACTATAATATGACTTGATAACTTAATGATTGATATCGGAACTCACCTTTATAAAGAATATATATGAAAGATATATCTTCATTTCATAAGGTTAAATAGGATGCTCTGGTCCTATCATAGAGATATACATGATCGTAATATGTGACCATAATGTATTAATAAAAAGATAATATGTAATCTTAAATGATAATATGAAAACAATTAAGATGATATGATAGCTTGATGACATGCAAACTCTAATAATTAAAAATATGTAAACCTTGACTATGATGATATAAAAATTAAAAATAGGAACATTATATTAATAAAATAATATAAAAATTAGCTCAAAAATATTTCAAAGATTATAAGTATTCTCTTACAATTATGATATGTTATGCTTGAAAAGTTTTATAAGCATTAATTTTTTGAATTTTAAGTTTAAAATTAGTCCTATTTACTCAGCGTGAACTCATTAATTAAACTATCTTATGTTATTTTTCAAAAATCAAAAAATAAAAAGAGATCCGGGTAGAAGCTATATCAGCCAGCCGATTTAGCTATTTTAGGAGTTAATTAAGATTTTCTCTTTTTCTTACTTTTATGTATTCAATTGTAATAAGAATTTTATAGGGTTAACCTTTATATAACTTCATTACCTACATTATGTCAGCTTAGAATATTTTTGGATGAATAAATATTCATACTGTTAGATGACTTGCATGCCTAGTATACGGCACATTCTTGCGTTTTGAAATCATCTTAGAGTTTAGAGCATGACAAAATTATAATGGATGGCCAATCAGTACACGATTTGTGGAGCCCATTTTTATCGTCGTCTTAACTGGGTCTGAGACTGGCATCATAATTGAACTATTACAAATATCAGTGCTCGTCGACCGTTGATTTTCTTGCGAGCTAAAATGATTCTCTTATCCATTCTTTTTCGCTGTCCATTACCAGTGATATGTAGAGTCTCAAAGAGCAGTCCGAATCATAGAGCTTATTTGATCGAACTACGTATAACCCGCTTGTTTGATTCACTGAAAATCTTTTAAGGACCGCTCGACTTAAATAAACTTGATGTGGCTGATCACAACCTCAGCGGTAGAGTAACAATTTGCATAGTTTTCGGTGCCTGGTAATAATTTGGCAGCTAGTATCAGTATCGGCCTTGGCTTCGGCCTCGGCCTCGGACTTCACCTCGACCTCAGTCGGACCGTTTCAACTTCAATGTTAGCCTCGAGTCTCGCCTCGGCCTTAGCCTCGAGCCTCGCCTCGGCCTCGGCATATCTTCAGCCTCGGCCTTGAGCATCGCTTCGGCCTCGGCCTCGAGTCTCGCCTTGGCATGCTCTCGGCTGATAGTTTCGGTTCTGGAACCAATTTCGAATAATGCCCAATGACTCAAAGCGCCTAAGACGGTCATGTAGCCCGCCAACCCATTTTTGTCAAGATTATGGGTGGCTACCGATATACTATGGGTTGTTACCGATATTTACGGCATGCGCTTAGCGGCTATGCGCCCACCTACCGTTTACGGAGCCGATCTTGATGGAAAACGTGATCCGACGGTTATCCACGAAGGGTAAGGGAGACCTCCGAACAGGTATATAAAACCCCGACTCGCAACGAGGAGGGGGACTCAACTTCTACTACCTTACATCTACTACTGTTCTCCAACCGTTAACTTGGGCATCGGAGGGTCCCCGCCGGAACCACCAGCCTGGGACTTTTCTTGCAGGTTTTCGGCTAAAGGAGGCAATCTTGTCATCTATCAGAAGGCCGTGAAGCTCCTTTCTCGTCCGATGCTCTTGAGAAGTGATTTGGCAGCAACAGATTGGCGCGCCAGGTAGGGGGACATGGCAGACAGACGTCCATTTCAACGCATCTGCGACCCTACAACCTCTGCAAGGACGAAGATAGCGGTTATACGCACGCAGGAGGCCTCCACCAGTCAAGCTGGGGGACACCTCCTGCAGGCTGAGCAGCCGGAGGCCAACCTCCCTGTTCCACCCTCCGTACAGCCACAGTCTATCCAGGCTGACCGGCTCGATGCTCTGACCCAGCAAGTTCAAGACCTGATGGCGGTGGTCCAAGGGCTAAAGGAACAGTGCTCCACCACCACGCCATTGCCGCCTCGCTCTCCACCCCATGCTGAGGGCCATGGGGCCAGCCAGTCTCATCGTAGCAGGACCCCTTCGAAGGACCTCCACCGTGCATCCCCGAAGTATCGTCACCGGGAAACCTCAAAGCGGCAACGGTCTCCTTCCCATCACTCTGACCGCTTTCCCAAGCGGTGTAGTGAGAAGGAACCTAAGCAGTGCATTCCCTACACCGACAACCTTTCCCCTACTCGTATTCTGAATCTTCAAAGGAAGATTCCAACAGAAAGATCGCTCGTCGGGCTGAGCAACGATTGGATGAATACCATCAGCGGCTGGAGGAGCTCAGTCGTAGAATTACCAACCCTCATGGGACAGATTATGACCACCGCCCCCTGCTGTCTTGCCGTATTATGGAGGAGCCGATCCCATCCTGATTTCGTCTACCTCAGCTAGACCATATGACGGCACTGCAAACCCCCTAGATCACCTGGAAAGCTACAAGGTCCTCATGCAAGTCCAGGGGGCAACAGATTCTCTTCTTTGTATCGCCTTCCTGGCTACACTTTGGAAAGTAGCACGTGCGTGGTATTCCCGTTTGCCACCACGTAGTATCAACTCCTTCAGGCAGCTCGAGCGATCTTTCTTGGCCCACTTTGATGCGTGCCGAAAGATTCTCCGGGCGGCTGATAGCCTGTTCGCCGTCTAGCAAAGGAGCGGCGAAACCCTGAAGGACTTCGTGGCTAGGTTCAAGGAGGCTACACTCGAGGTCTACAATCTTGAAGACTCCATGGCCACTCTGGCACTGAAGCGGGAACTCCATCCTTCCAGGTTCGCTTATTCCTTAGACAAAAAGCCTCCCAGCTCTTACGCCAATTTGCTGAGCCGGGCGCATAAGTATATCCACACCGACGAAGCTGACTCCTCCAGGAGGGAGGTTGACAAAGGGTCCAACAAGAAGTTGACACCTTCAGAATCTGCTGGGGTGCGGTCCAGAAAGCCTGAGCCACCTCGTCGTCCAGATAACCGACCCTAGGCGTTGGTTCCCAAAGAACACTTCACTCCACTTCTCGCCCCAATATCCTACATTCTGTTAGAGATTGAGGATGAGCCCTACCTCCGGCGTCCACCTCCCATGAGGCTCGGGGTCTCTTGCAGCAAAGAACTATACTGCCGATATCACAGGGACTATGGCCATGACACAGAAGATTGCCGCCTGCTGAAGAAGGCTATCGAGGAACTCGTTCAACAGGGCCACCTAGGCAAGGTCGTCCGGAGAGGGAACCATGCTGCCCCAGGCCCGTCGGCACCTCCTGCACCTTAGATCGGCATGGACAATGCCCCGAGGAAAAGATGGTGGCCATGATCTCCTGGGGGCAGGTAACAATTTTAAAAGACAGCATAAGGTGGGGATAGATTCTGTAATTCCTTTCTCTAAAAGGGATCTAGAAGGGGTAGTCAACAAATATGATGATAGCATCATCATGTCTACGACGATCGCGAAGCACCTTGTAAAATAAATTTTAGTTGACAGCAGGAGCTCTGTCGATGTTTTGAGTTACGATGCCTTTGTTCGGATGAATTTATCTCATAGTTCCCTTCGACCCATCACCACGCCACTGATGGGTTTTACTGGAGATTCTGTAAGAGTCGAAGGAGAGATCACTCTCCCTGTCACAACCGGGACTTCACCGTGTCAGAGCACGGTTCTCATGAACTTTCTAGTAGTCCGGGTCCAACTGGCCTACAACGCCATCCTTGGAAGGCCCGGTTTGAACCTTTTGGATGCTATTATCTCCACTAAAAGACTACTCGTAAAGTTTCCCATCGACGAGGGAGTGGGGTAGATGAGGGGGAGCAGAGCCCACTACCGCTCTGCTACCACTTGGCCCCTAGTCCATAGGGGGCAGTGTCGGCAACAGTACCGAGCCACTCGACCCCCGAGAATTGGAGAGGAGAGGGGAGCCAGCCGAGCACCTACTGACTTTTGCATTGGGGACCATCCAGATTGGAGCTCTACTCCCAGAGGAGGCGCGCGATCAGCTTTTTGCTTTCCTACCAGCCAACTCTGACATCTTTGCATGGTCATCGTCCGACATGCTGGGTATCCCCGAGGAGGTAATTACTCATCGACTCAATATCAAATCGGGGTGCCGGCCTGTCCGGCAGAAGAAAAGAAGCTTTGCCCCAGACCAACAGAAGGTCATTGATAAGGAGATTCGCAAGCTGAAGGCTGCAGGCCACATTTGAGAGGTTCATTACCCCGTCTGGTTGGCCAACGTCGTGATGGTCTGCAAGGCTAACGAGAGCTAGAGGATGTGTATGGATTTCACCGACCTCAACAAAGCATGCCCCAAGGATAGCTTCCCATTGCTTCGGATTGACCAGCTGGTGGATGCTACATCCGGTCATGAAACCCTTAGCTTCATGGATGCCTTCTCGAGGTACAACCAAATCAAGATGGACCCAGCGGATGAGGAAGCTACCTTGTTTGTGACCGAGAAGGGGATATACTGCTACAAAGTGATGCCGTTCGGATTAAAGAACGCGGGAGCCACTTACCAGAGGCTGATGAATAAGGTTTTTGAAGATCAGATCGGATGCAATATGGAGGTGTACATGGATGATATGCTAACCAAGAGTATCCACACCACTGACCATGTTGCCAACCTGGCAAAAACCTTCGGCAACCTTCGCCAGTACCAGATGAGGCTAAACCCCCGCAAGTGCACCTTCGGGGTGACAGCAAGCAAATTCCTGGGCTTCATGGTGATGCAACGTGGGATCGAGGCGAACCCCGATAAGATCCGAGCCATCTTGGACATGAGGTCCCCGGTTAACAAAAAGGAGGTGCAGCGCTTGACTGGAAGGATGGCGGCCATGAGTCGTTTCTTGTCCAAGTCCGTGGAGAGGTGTTTGCCTTTCTTTAAAGCGCTGCGCAAAGTCAACGGCTTCGAGTGGATGAGGGAGTGTTAGAAGACCTTCGAGGGGTTAAAAGAGTTCTTATCCATCCCGCCATTGTTATCCAAGCCAAGGGGCGGGGAGGAACTCCTCCTATACCTTGCGGCCTCCTCCGAGGCTGTCAGCTCCGTGCTTGTCCGCATGGATGCTGACGGAACATAAAAGCCAGTGTATTATACCAGTAAGGTGCTTCATGATGCGGAGACTAGATATTCCAGAGTCGAAAAGATTATCTTTGCCTTGATTGTCTCCGCCTAGCGCTTCAAGCCCTATTTTCAAGCTCATCCGATCATGATAGTCACGGATCAACAACTCAAGGTAGTCCTTTCTCGTCCTGATACCTCTGGCCGACTGGCAAAGTGGGCACTCAAGCTGGGGAAATTTGACCTATCATTTTGACCCAGGTCGGCTATGAAGTCTCAATTCTTAGCAGATTTCCTGGTCAAGTGCACCTGGATAGAAGAGCAGCCGAAGGAGCCCCATGCAAACCCTTCGGACATTGCAATCGAGGGAAGAGGGGAGGACTGGATCCTTCACATGGATGAAGCATCAAATTCTCAAGGAAGCGGGGCAGGCCTCATCCTAGCAAGTCCGGATGGAGTCGTGACCAAGTATGCCTTTCGTTTTCTCTTCCCAGCCACAAACAATCAAGCTTAGTATGAATCCTTACCGTCAGGGATGAGACTGGCACGGGAGCTCGAGGTGAAATGTCTTAGAGTCTTCATCGACTCCCAGCTCATCTCTGGTCAAATCAAAGGGGAATACAAGGATTGAGATCCTACTATGTCCCATTACTTGAGTATGGTGCAGTCATAAGCCTCTCCCTTGGCCACTTCAGTGTCAGTTACATCCTCCGAAGGGAGAATGCTAGAGCTAATGCTTTGTCCCGGCTAGCCACCTCGACTGATGGGACCTTGGAAGAACCTACGTGGAGCATCTGGAAGCCCCAAGCATTGATGCGGTAGAAAAATCCTTGCCAGTCGGCCAAGATCCTTCCTAGATGGATGTTTATATCAGATACTTCACAGTTGGCGCCCTCCCTGCCGACTCCGCTGAAGCCAGACTGTTCAAGTGGCGAGTACCCAAGTTCCTAATGTTCGATGGACAACTGTACCGAAGATCCTTCTTTCATCCTCTCCTCGAATGCGTTGGCCCCGCAGATGCCAACTACATCCTCCGTGAGATCCATGAAGGTATCTACGGAAACCACTTGGGGGCAGAGCACTGTCACATAAGGCCCTATGCCAAGGCTACTACTGGCCCACCATGTGGGAAGACGCAGCCGAGCTGGTCTGAAAGTGTGATAGCTGCCAGCGACATGCTAACATTCAATGGCTTCCAACCTCTCAGTTAAGCCCCTTGTCAGCTCCATGGCCCTTCGCCCAATGGGGGATGGACATTTTGGGACCATTCCCTCCGGCCTCTGGTCAGCAAAAGTTTCTTCTAGTTGCCATCGACCATTTCACTAAGTGGATAGAGGCCGAAGCACTAGCCAAAATCACCGAAGCCAAGGTAAGGAACTTCTTTTGGAGGTCTATTATTTGCGGTTCGGGCTACCCCATACCCTTGTTTCCAACAACGGTCGACAGTTCGACAACACTCCCTTCAGAGAGTTCTGTACCGAGCTAGGCATATGTCAGAGGTTTACCTCTGTCGATCATCCATAATCGAATGGAGCTACTGAAGTGACGAATCGAACAATCCTCCAAGGACTCAGAATGCGCCTAGATGACTTCAAAGGAAGATGGGTGAAAGAGCTGCAAACATGCTGTGGGCATATCATACGACGCCACAAACCTCCACAGGAGAAACTCCTTTTAGCCTTGTGTTCGGGTCAGAGGCAGTTATTTCGTGAAGATTAGCATCCCTAGTCCCAGGACACAATCATATGATGAGGGGAACAACCCCAACCAGTTGAGAGCCAATCTTGACCTCATTGAAGAAGTCCGTGACCAGGTGCGACTCAAAATGGCTTCCTACTGACAAAGGATCGCAAAGTACTATAATGCTCGAGTTCATCCCCGAACATTCCTCCTCGGGGATCTGGTCCTCAGATGAGCTGAAGTCTCCAAACCCACGGGGGGGAAAGCTAGCACCTAATTGGGAGGGACCTTACCGAGTTACTGATGCCCTTCATCGCGGAGCATACCGGATCGAAGAGCTGGATGAGAAGCCTCTCCCTCGCACCTGGAATGCGGACAACTCCGTCGGTATTATCAGTAGTGTATTGATATCTTAAGTTTGAGCATGTTTACTAAAATAGTATTCATTTTCTTACTAACGAAAGTGTCTTCAAGCGATCTTACTTCTTTCACTCAAGCCTGACTCTGCATCGGCACTCAAGCCCGACTCTGCATCGGCACTCAAAGCCCGACTCTGCATCGGCATTCAAAGATCGGCTTCGCATCGGCATTCAAAGCCCGCTCCGCTTCGGCACTCAAAGCCCGGCTCAGCGCCGACACTCAAACCTGACTCAGCATCGGCACTCAAGCCCGACTCTGTGTCGGCACTCAAGCCCGACTCCACATCAACACCAAAGCCCGACTCAGCGTTGGCACTCAAGCCCGACTCCGCGTCGGCACTCAAGCCCAACTCAGCGTCGGCACTCAAGCCCGACTTCGAGTTGGCACTCAAGCCCGACTCTGCGTCGGCACCAAATCCTGGCTCAGCATCGGCACTCAAGCCAACTCAGCGTCGGCACTCAAACCCGACTCCACGTCGGCACTCAAGCCCAGCTTAATGTCGGCACTCAGCCCGGCTTTGCGTCGGCATTCAAATCCAACTCCATGTCGGCACTCAAGCCCGGCTCTGTGGGTACTCAAGCCTAATGTCAACCCCTAAACCGACTTCACATCGGCACCCGACTCCATCGGCACTCCCAGCCTTCGTATCGGCGTAAGGTGTGATGCCGGGTCACACTCTACTATTACAAAGTCATTAGTGTCAGTCTCGATTTCCAAGACTTCAGCTACACTTGCCTATGTTCTCAGCCTCGACTTATTCTCTAGAATGAGCTCGTATCGGCTTATTCTCTAGAGTGAACGTGTCCACAATGGAAACCAAATAACAATAGTATGAATCAAAGTCTTTTCATTAATGGCAAAATGAGTTTACAAAGTTGCCGATCTAAGTCGGACTTTGGTATAATGAAACTATGAAGCAAAGACCTACAAGTGTTCAAGGCTCAGCTGATGTTGGACTATGGATGGGGGAATGGCTTTCCGGTGAAGTTTCCTCTGTAGCCTCATCTGGATCCAGGTTGTTCAGATCTTCAAGGTTACGAACTCTCTTCGCCTTGTCCTTGTAGTCTTGAAAGCTGATGTTGTATGCAAAGGCGGTGGCCTTGGCCAGCTCCTCGCCAAAGCTGGCGGATTAGCGGAAATTTTCCACTACCTTGGCGGACTTTGTCTCTGCCGCTGCCACCTTCATCTCAGCCACTGTAACGTCGGAGCAATGGGCTATCTCCTCGGTGTTTTCTGCCCGCTCCTTAGCTGCGCCTCTTAGAGTGTTGGCAGTCTCCAAGCTGCTTCAACACACCAACAGCTCTGTCTCCACTTGTTTATAACTCTCTTCGACGGCTTGTGCCGCCTCTAAAGCCTTCTCAGCCCTTTCTGCTTGGGTCTGGCCCTCTGCTCGGGCCACCTCTAGAACCCCCTCGGCCCTCTTCACCCGGGCCTCTTCTTCAGCCCTCTCGGCCAGGGCGGCTTCTAAAGCCTTTTCTGCCTCCTCTGCTCGGCGTGGGCTTGGTGGGCTTCTTTCTTGACTGGCCAAGAGCGGCCTTGGCCTGAGAAAGAGCACTCTTCAGAGCAGCCAAAGAATTCATCGCCTGCATGAGAAGTCATTGTTAGGATAAGATTATAAATGCAGAGTTAAAGTTAGAGATTTCAAATACTCACCCAAAGATGAGCCACAAAAGCCTCTCGGAAGAAGGAAGCAGTCCTCTGTTCTTGAAGGGCTCCCTGGAGCTCGAGCAAGCACACTTGTGCCATTGTTTGCTCTGCCCAGCGCCCCTCATGCTCAAGGAAGTCTTGGAGGATAGAGTGATGGCTTCATCCTCGCGGCATCGGCAGGCTCCGAAGCCAATGGAATAGCATCGGGAGCGAGGGCACCCCCTCCGTCTGCTCCATCACCCTGGGGGGCTCTTCGGTCACTGCCGCTTCTGCTCGTGGGGCAGCCTCTGGAATCGAGTCGGGGGCTAGCTCAGTTACCCCCACTGCTGAGATAGTTGGTGGTGGTGGTGGTGGTACTCCAGCCCCCGGCTCCTCCGGGGGAGTGTCAGCTATGAGGTCGACGTTTTCCTCCTTCTGTGTCTAGGGCCTGTGGGTGAGTGGTATTGGAGAGCGAGATCATACCAATGATGGCGTTCGAGGCCTCTTCCTTGTCTCCTCGGCCTCTATAGTCTTTCCCTTGGCCCTATCGGCCTCGGTCTTCTATCTGGCCACCTTGGCTACGGCCCTTTTCTCGGTGGAGGCTCCATCCGTCCTAGCCCTCCTTTCCTCGGCTGCTGCCTTTCTCACCTCTTCAATCGAAGGCAACATATCTGCACATGCAAATGGGCTCAGTAAAAGATAAAAATAAAAAAAAATAAGAGAGGAGAAGAAAAGGGGAAAAAAAAAAGGAAGGAGGTGAGTGAAGTGGCTGCTCACCGCCAAATGGAATGAGGCCAGCGAGTCGGAGATTCTCCTCGGCCAAAAGCTGGTTGCATCGAGGGATGTTAGCATACAGAAGTTGCCTAAATGCCACCTGATCCCTCAGGAGTATGGAAGAATCCTTATTCGGGTCGGTATTTGGCGTTCCCCAGACCCTCTCACCCCTTCTACATCGGCAAAGAAGAACCTATCCTTCCACCCCTTAACAGATATAGGAAGGTATAGCCTAACGGCCCTAGTGGGTCTAGGGGCAAAGGACCATCACCCCGTTTGCTTGTGGAGGGTGTAGAAGCTACGGAACAAGGAAATCCTAGCTTCTATCCCATGAAAATGATAGAGTACTAGAAAGCCAATAATAGTATGAATGGAATTCGGGACTAACTGTGCTGTGCTAAGGAGTATCTATCCAAGAGGTTGAGGACAAAGGGATGAAGGGGTAGCCAAAGCCCAGCCTTGAAGAAAGCTCCATACAAGGCAACTCTCCCGGGATGGAAGGAAGTCACCCTGTCTTCTGGAGCAGGATGGGATAGGCGCATGTCGGTAGGAAGACTATATTTGGCCCTAAGATTTACAATGTCCTGGGCGGTCATGGTGGAGGCAGTCCATTCGAGGGACTCCCTTGTGGTGGAAGATGGGCCGGCGATGGCCGGACGGTGCCAGATTGGGGCCCGACCGGCGGCCGAACAAATCCCGATCGGGGATCATCCGGCTGCTCACCGCTGTTCCAACAGAATGTGGTCGGGAGAAGAAGAAGACCAGTTAGGTGCTGGAGAAGAGGAGGGTTGCGAAGGAACGGGGGAATAACCCCCAGAATTAGAAATTGAGCAAGAAAGAGAGGAAGAAACCATGGAGGCTGAAATGGACTAACCTGAAGGACCTGAGAACATGGGATTGAAGATGAAGAGCTCGAGAAGAAGGAATGGAGGTGGAAGATGAATAGGCACTTGCAGAGTTGGGATAAGGATGCAAAATACGGTAAAAGTGAAAGACCAAGGTCAGGGATGACTCCCTCCTTTTATAGCCTTGTTTCAAATCGTCTCGCTCGTCTCCAATTTGGCCACATGCCCGCTCGCCACTGGGAATCGTCTCGGTAACCACCCGATGCGCAGAACGCAAGGGGCACTGTCAATG
This sequence comes from Calamus simplicifolius, assembly GCA_900491605.1. Classification (NCBI taxonomy): domain Eukaryota; kingdom Viridiplantae; phylum Streptophyta; class Magnoliopsida; order Arecales; family Arecaceae; genus Calamus; species Calamus simplicifolius. The sequence goes on from UESW01000101.1 coordinate 90,358, forward strand.
AGGGGATAGCAGTGACCTCACCGCAATGATGGCACCCACTTTTTCACAGTTCCTTACCCGAAGAGAATCCCGCCTGATCTCAACGGCTAGAACGGATGAAGCGATAGCACGGAGATTAGCCACCAGGTGATATCACTCCCCTTTTTGCTGGAGGTTGTACGCCCCTCCATCTCAGGAACGGAGGGGCATCTGATGTGGCTGATCACACCCTCAGGGTAGAGTAGAAGTTTGCACAGTTCTCAGCCGGGTAATAATTTGGCAGCTAGTATCAGTGTCGGCCTCAGCTTCGGCCTCGGCCTCAGACTTCACCTCAACTTCAGTCGAACCGTTTCAACTTCAACGTTAGCCTCGAGTCTTGCCTCGGCCTCGGCATATCTTCAGCCTTGGCCTTGAGCATCAATTCGGCCTCAGCTTTGAGTCTCGCCTTGGCATGCTCTCAGCTGATAGTTTCGGTGGTAAAACCAATTTTGAATAATGCCCAATGACTCAAAGCGCCCTAAGATGGTCATGTTGCCCGCCAACCCATTTTTTCCAAGATCACGGGCGATTACTGATATACTATGGGCCATTATCGATATTTACGGCCTGTGCTTAGCGTCTACACGCCCACCTACCGTTTACGGAGCCGATCTTGACGAAAAACGTGATCCAACGGTTACCATGAAGGGTAAGGGGGACCTATGAACAGGTATATAAAAATCATGACTCGCAACGAGGAGGGGGACTCGACTTCTACTACCTTACATCTACTACTGTTCTCCAAACCGCTAACTTGGGCGTCAAAGGGTTTCCGCCAGAACCATTGGCCCGGAACTTTTCTTACAGGTTTCCGGCTAAAGGAGGCAATCTTGTCATCTATTGGAAGGCCGTGAAGCTCCTTTCTCATCCGGTGCTCTTGAGAAGTGATTTGGCAGCAACAAAACTCTCTCATGGATCCATGAATTGTATAAATATAAAGATAGAAAAGTTGATCAAATTCTGTTTTAACTGCATTTGAATATATATTCAAGCTTATTCCCTTCCTTCCCTCCCCCTCTCCTTCCCCCTCTCTCTCTTTCTACATACATACTATTAGAATGTGCCCTATATCTAATCGGATTAGATGCTAGTCTGTACACATTTCTTTATAAATGCAAATCAAATTTATTGGTTTCTTTATCTATCCATGTATTATATATATATATATATATAGATATATTTTACCTGTAAGATAAAGCCTAAAAGAATGTGAACTTTGCATATATAATTTGTAATAGATATTATAAATTATGAGATCCAAAATTGTATATTATGGTTTGATTCTTTAAATTTTTCTAGTCAATACGTAGACAGGACTGGACACTATCGAATGCCATTGAGACTAGCATATATTGCATATCTTCATCCTTGTGGTGAGCAACTGATCTCGCAAGCTGAAGTATGGAGATACTTGGATAGGTGTATGGATAATCATTATTGTAACGATGCATTGGATGACCCGCACAGAGATCCCATATGGATATTCTATAGTGTCGATGGTTGATCTCTGATGATGGTGGTGCAAGTAATTCTTTGACTTGAGATCTTCATTGCACCTCATGTATGGAATGTCATGCTTTGACGATATGCAAACATCACTCTAGCCATGGATGGAAATATGGTATTGGTTGGGTACAACATGAAGCACATAAAGGTGGTGTTTGATTAAGATAGGATTCCTCTTCCTTGATAGAGAGGATTATATTTCACGGGCCACTTGATGGATAGAATTGACTATTAAATCCTTGCCAGATTGAGTTGGAATTCGAAATGGTTTTGAAGTTCTAATTCATATGAGTCAATTTTTTTTTAGATCAAGTAAACAAAGTCAATTACAGGGTTGACATATTTCATACCACTGATTGATCTGGGATATGTGACGAAGGGATTGAATCATACGGTAACCGTTCATGAACGGTGTTGATGACCACATCAACAAAATCCTTAACACTTGAGTGGTCATGATGCTTTGCTAGAGGCCGCTCATGATCTATAATCATTAATTTTTTGATTTGATCAAGGGGCTGATTTGATCAAAGAATTGACTTGGACAAAGTGTTGACCAGGTCATCCTTAGGGTCAATATTAGAGATATAATTATTGCCAACATGTCAAGGGACTTAATGGGTCACACGCATTAAGGAGATTTTAGATGAAGTTAAAATGAAAATTAAGTTGGACTTAATTCAGATAAGATGACCGATTCATTAAGATTGGGTTTTACTCAATCTTAATAAGAGAACATAAATTTGATGAATAGGATTCATCATAGAGAAAAAAAATTTATGTTCAAGGGAGAGACCTTTTATACATATGATGTACATATGAAATCCATTAATTGGATACCAAATTAGGCTTCATCCATATGATGAATGGCTTATATTAATTGAGATTAATAATGTGATATTTAATTGGGTTCATATGATGGCATGATTTGATTTGTGGAAACCCAATTGAATCGAGGGCTGAGATCGTGACACGTGGAGGATGAATCCATGCTCATGTGATGGACATAACCATCTCCACGTCATGGAGGAGGGAACACTCATAACACTCATGATTTTGGCATCATCATGAAGCCAAATCCAAGGTTTGGGAGTTGGTTTTATGGAATAACCAATTTTTATTTTTTAGGAATGATTGTAATCCTAACATTATCATCATGATAACAAATATCCTAAATTTGTTAGAATAATTTGTTATCATCTTGATATTGTTGCATGGTGGTTCAAACAAAATTTTTCTTTTTTATGGAACCACACAACCTTGAGAGAGACGCTCCCTTTGAAAAGATTCGTTTAACTTCTCTTTCTCTTGTGCAAACCCTACTTTCTCTCTCTAGAATGTCCTTTCTCTCTATGACATCCCTTTTTCTTTGGATGGTTGAAAACTCTTCTCTCTTTCTCTCTCTCTCTGGCAACGACGGTTTTATGGACCTGTGTCTCCCAGTGAACGTGAGTTATGAGTCATACGGTATTTCCAGTATCATTAATTTATAACGACTTTGGATTTAACCTATGAATGCTGTCAAAAATTGCTATTCAGATTCCCTGGTCCTGTTTACTGAAGATTTTCCACATGCCATATGGGCTTCCAAAATATAAGTGTTATGCGTATATAGATATTATAATAACGAATGTTCTTAATGGCAAACGATTTAGATCTGTTCATGATTGTGGGTGCTTATGATTTTGGTCTTACTTGCTAATGCCTGTGAACAATCTTGAACTGAGTTGTTGTGCTGGAATGAAAATTTCAAAGTTGGAAATTATGTTTTGGAAATCTTAAGTGAACTAAAAGACACTAACTATATCATGAACACCTTTGGAGTTGACTGTTAGTCAAACATGATTGAATTTGATGAGATTTGCATCTTTAGCTTAACAAAAAAAATGCCACAATTTAAACAATATATATATATATATATATGAAATGCATCCTAATATATGTTTAATTTCATATTGAATGAACCTTGCAAAGATGATAAGTATTTATATATCCTGTCTAATCTTTTAGAGTTATAAAATCTAGACCATTACAACACCCTTGCAATCCTCTTCAATTTTTGAGTCACTAAGGCTTTTGTATTTTTTCCAACGATGGGTTATTTTGTAGACCAGCACTCAAATTTTGTAGGGTTGAAATCATATAAGGATTGCATCGACGTCTGGAATGACAACAAATATGGCAAGAGCGGTTGCCATCACCAGCGGTCTCCAATTGGGGAGCTCACTAAAAAAAATTAAGAAAGAGTGGAAAAGGGGCTGATGAGCATCCATGATTTGATTCTTACACTTTAATGATGAAGCATGCATCCCACAACAACCAATTAAATCAAATCAAAACAAATCTTGCCATGTAACACTATTTTCACCCGCTCCATAACATGGTTTGGTGATGGCCATGTATTATTAGCATATCAGGGCCAAAAATCCCGGGTAATTTAGATGAACAAACTTGCACATGGCTTACCGTAAGTTAAAATATCCAACAAGCAAAAATCATAGTGTAGGTTTATGTTCCCAAAGGCACGCAGGCTCCCTTGTTCAAAATAATAAGTAGAGGCATCAAAATGACAGCAGAAATGCATGGCACAAACCACTCAAAGCAAACTCGCAGTTTAAATTGGTATCCGAAATTGGTAGATGGTATTCCAGCTGCTTCCAGATAATGAAAGTCTGTCATTCAGTGCACATTTTCCAATAAGCGATACATGAATAGCATGGCTTTATCAGAAATTTTTTACATCTTCAGGTTTTCCAAGGGGAAAAATGATCACATTCATTTGCTGAGGATATTGAAGAGAACAATAAGATAATTTCAGCACCAATTTATGTATCCCTGCAGCATAATTTTACAAATAGAGCAAAGAAAACGAATTTGACATTTACCACCTATCGACAACAGTCGTTGCTTCCAGACCGTGATTGCTTGAAACCCACCTCACATTATTTCGGCTTTGCTAATTGCATTTATGAATCCAAGTCTCTTTCTACAGATCGAGAATCAGTACAAATAGCCTGAAACAAGTTTCAGCCACCATGTAAACGAGCAAATTAGATGCTTACAGATTACAAAATTGATTCCGCAGCTAGAACGAG